>JBBPBX010018339.1:32147-45738 GCA_038048925.1 Garcialebias charrua | reverse complement strand
TACTTCCCTCTTCTCGCTTTTTCTGGTCTGTAACCCCAATCAGCAGGCCCTGAATTACACAACACATTATTCCAGTCCCCGCAATTCATGTCATGCCCATAAGTCACACAAATATACTTCACTGCCCAAATAAATGACTCCTGCCTCGCACCACAGTACATCACAGAGCAAAGGTCAAATTTAACAGATGCAGTCACCCCAACTGTGAAGTTAAACTGTAGGAAATTAACTATCATGGATCTCTTTGATCTGCTAATGTCAGAGTCTGGGTGTACCTGAATCTGAACATCTGCAACCTCTGTTCCATCTTCCCCTCTGCTGAGCAAGAAGTTAGGGTCCTCATCACAAGATCTGTTGACATTGTCGTGAACAACTTCAGGGGAGCCTGTCTTAGCTGTCGATGCAACCCACAGAGTGAGCCCTGTAATCAAAATAATTCCCAGAGTGGTTACCACACTTAACCTCACCGCTAGGAAATTCATTCTTCCTGTAACAATTATGTACAACAAACAATGTCCCCTTTTTATGTAATGTTATTTTAAGTCTGTTCTGATTTTCTCCTCAAGTTGTATCGGGGTCTTGGAACCGGTGGAGATGCAATGTCACTCTGTAAAGATGGTTCACACAGTTCCTTAGATGCACTCAGGTCTCCAGATGCACTCAGCTCTCCAGAAGTGCTCAGCTCTTCAGATGTACTCAGCTCAGCCAAGTCCTTTCGTATCTGCTGTAGAGTGCGAGAAGGGTCAGAGCTTTTAACACAGTGTGTCTTATGAATCCAGGTACTGAGTTTTTCTTCAGTTAACCAAATTTTAACACAGTGAGAAGTGACAGCAGCCACCTTATAAGGGCCCTCCCATTTAGGCTGAGACCAGTTAAAACGGGCTACCTTTCTGAGAATCCAGTCACCTGTATCCACGTGGGCACAGTGTTGTTCTCCCTCTGCAGTCTGGATCAATTGAATCTGTTGAGAAATACTCATTACAGTATTATTAAGCCTCTTCAAGTACTCTGATATGTCATAATGTTGTAATTGTAACATAGTACTTTCTGAAGACAACGGATGGGTGAAAGGACATGGCATCTTCCTTCCTGTAAGTATCTCATGAGGGCTTACATTCAGGGTAGTGTTTGGAGTTGACCTTAAGTTGAACAGCACTATAGGTAGGGCATCAGGCCATTTCAATTTTGTGTCTGCACAAACCTTTGCCAACCCCTCTTTAAGAGTACGGTTAGCACGTTCAACCAAACCCTGTGATGAAGGATGAAAAACAGCCCCAAACTTATGTTGAATGCCAAACAATTTCTCAACTTCCTTTAACTCCCTGTTTGCAAAATGAGTTCCATTATCTGATTTGATCACTGAAGGAACTCTAAATCTGGGGATCAACTCCTTTGTCAACCACTTTATCACCTCCTTTGCCTTTTCAGTTTTAGTTGGAAAGGCCTCCACCCATCTACTGAATTGATCTACGCAAACGAGTAAATATCTCTTTCCAGCCTCTCTATTTTCCACACCCATGTCAGTAAAATCTATCACAATCTCTTTCCACGGTGCCTGAGACATTGGAAAACCACCAAGTCCAGTTTTAAGCGCCACTTTTGGATTATGGTGGGAACATATTTCACACTTCTGTACAAAATATTTTGCAATGGAGATGGCATATGGGTTCCACCAATTCTGTGAGATCAAGTCAATCAGTTTTGATGTACCACAGTGCCCCCTGCTGTGTGCTTCTTGGCATAACAGGTTGAACAACCCAGCTGGAGCTACAATTTTACCCTCATGATTCCTCCAGATTTGTCCACTATCCTTTTTAGCTCCACGGTCTAACCATGCCTGCTTCTCGTGCGGAGCGGCTGCATTTTGTAACTCTCTGATATATTCTAGAGTAAATTCCTTTTCAAAATAGTCTTCAGAACTCTTTTTCTCATGTCCCTGGACCATCTGTGTCCTTAAAATATAGCCTGCAATTCTTTTAGCAGCTTGATCTGCTTCATGATTCCCTTGAGCAATGAAATTGCTACTCTTCTGATGGGCCTTGCATTTAATTACTGCCACTTGTCTAGGCCGCTGCAATGCATAATACAATTCCAGTAATTGTTTAAAATGTCTGACTGGTTCTCTAGATGAGGTGACAAATCCTTTTCTCCTCCAGTGACAGAGATCAACATAGACTGCATGAAAAACATACGCTGAGTCTGTGTAAATATTAACCGTTTTTCCTTCTGCAACGTTACAAGCTTCTGTTATAGCTTTTAGCTCTGCGAGATGCGCAGAAGCTGGCTGGTTCATCACTTATGCCTTGAGTTCAACAAAACCTACATCTCTTCTTTCCACCACAGCAAACGCAGTGATCAACGCACCTGATTCATTTCTATGACTATGTCCATCACAGAACAGTATCATGTCTGGTTGGTCCAAAGGATCTTTAGAAAGGTTTTCATGTAATTTCATTTCCTGTGCGGTGTCACTAATGCAGTTATGATCTTGTGTGGTGTCCATCTGCGCAGCCATATTTGTTCCCTGGCTTGTAAAATGTATATGTGAATTATGTAATAATCTTCTGAGGTTTTCTGTTCTTTGATTTGAAAATGTGAATGTTTGTGAGTCCAAAAATGATTTTACGTCATGAATTGTGTGAACAAAAACCTCATTCCCCATAGTTATGTGTGATGTCTTTAAAATAGACTTTCCAATGGCAGCTACATGCCTCACACAGGTAGGGTGGCCAACTTCAATTTGATCTAATTTTGAACTATAATACATCAAAACGTGCCTGTCAGAGCCAGCTTCCCCTCTTTGAAACAAGACGGCATTCACAAATCCGTCTTTTTCATCCACATCCAAGTGAAATGGCAAGGAGTAATCTGGACACTGCAGAGAGCACGCATCAAACAAAGCTTGTTTAATCTCCACAAATGCCCTGTCAGCTTCCTCCGTCCAGTGCAATGGGGACACAACATTTTTATATCCCACAGCTGAAATGAGGCTCCTCAGAGGAGCCACCTTACGGCTGAAATCAGGAATGAAGTTCTTACTGTGCTTGATCAGCCCAAAAAATTTTAACATCATCCTAACATTTGCTGGTTTAGAATGATTTAAAATGGAGCTTTTCTGAGATTGCGTCAGTTGCAGGCCAGAGCCAGAGATGAGCCTACCCAAAAACTGAACTTTTGAACGGCGCACCTGCAATTTGTGTTTTGACACTTTAAAACCACACTGAGCTAGATGTCGAAGCACAGCTTCAGATGCCTACATAATAGCTTGCTTTAATCCGTGCTTTAATCCTAACATTTTTTCCACAGCCTGCAGGTCTGCGTTTTTAAAATGTGTACCATTATCAGATCTGATTTTTTCGGGAAACCCATGTCTAGGAATGTAATGGTTTATCAGGAACTTTATGACTGTTTTACTGTCTTCTTTTCTTGCAGGTATGGCTTCAGGCCATCCTGTGAGGGCGTCGACACACATCAACACATATCTGTACCCCTTAATGGTTTCAATCATGTCTGTGTAATCTATGATCACTTCCTGTCCTGGTCTGAACAGGAAGGGAAATATCCCTTGTTCTGGTTTTACAGCAGGTCGAATGTTGTATTGTAAGCAAACTTTACAGGTTCCTATGTGTTCAGTTATCATGTCTTTCATGTGTGGATGCCACCATTGCTGAAGATTCCTGGCCATCTGTCCGCCGCCCACGTGAGCCAGACCGTGTGCTTCCTGAAAAACTAATGGTTTCAGAGTCATGGGCAGGATCCACTTTTCATTGGGTCCTGTCCACAACCCGCTCTGTTCATTCTTTTTTCCTCCCTTGTTTTTCCAAACAGATCTCTCTTCAGGAGACGCCTCATTCTGTGCCTTTGTGATTTCTGTTTGGCTCCAACGACTGTTCCACTGACATTCTTCTTCCACTGTCACCATCTGAACTCTTGCTAAATAGCCAGCTGCCACTTTAGCTGCTCTGTCTGCCTGCCTATTACCTTCAGCAGTATCTGACTGTGTTACATCATGACCTTTGCATTTCACTACTGCCACTTTCCTTGGAAGCATCAGACTATCAGCTAACTCTTTTATGAGTTCTTCATGCTTTATGGGTTTATTTCCTGCTGTCAAAAACCCTGCTCTTTTCCATTGGGGTAATTGTACATGAACAACTCCATAAGCGTATGCTGAGTCTGTGTATACTGTGATTTCTTTTCCTGTGCCTAATTTTAATGCTGCAACTACCGCTTGAATTTCGGCTTTTTGAGCTGACTGTTTTCCTATCAACTGTCCAGATTCTACCACCTCGAATGCATCTTCATTTTGTCTAACCACTGCGAACCCTGACTTCAAAGACCCATCCTCCATTCTAAAGCAGCACCCGTCCGTGTAGAGTACTTCTGAATGTGGTATATGTTCTGTTTCTAGGTCGGACCTGATTTTTTCTTCCATATAGACCTTTTGAACACAATCGTGCGTGTGTGTTGTATTCATTCCATCAGCCATGTTTACACCTTCATGTGAAAATGATAAATTTGGTGCTGCCAAAATGTTACTCATGCGTCTTTGTTTCAATGAAGTCATTGTGAAGAGTTCGGAGTTCACATAGGCCACGACATTATGTGATGTTAAAATGTACAGTGGATGGCCCATCACTATATGTGCTGTTTTAGCAACAATTTTACTCAATCCTGCTGCCATTTGTGTACATGGTGGATGACGTTTTTCAGTACTATCCAGAAGAATGCTGGTGTACATCAGTATCTGTCTATTCCCCCCCTTTTTCTGAAACAAAATGCCATTAATGGTGTTTTTTGCTTCAGAAACATCAAGGTAAAAAGGTGAGGTGTAATCAGGTAGGGCTAAATCAGTAGCCCGAGTCAAAAGTTGTTTGAGAGTTATGAAAGACTGTTCAGCTTCAAGGCTCCAAACGAGCTTGGACTTTAATTTTCTCATCCCCTGTTCCTTAACCATGTTTCGAAGAGAAGTAGTGAGTTCACTGTAATCAGGTATATAATGTCTGCTATACCCTGTCAACCCCAGAAAAGACAACATTTCCTGTACCGTGCTAGGCTTTGGGTGATTCAAAATGGAAACTCTGTGCTCAGGAGAAAGCGTTGTTCCTCGAGCTGAGACTAACCGTCCCAAGAAGGATACCTGGGTGCGGACGGCTTGAAGTTTTGTTTTGCTCACTTTGAAACCCGCATCATGAAGAAGAAGAAGAATGTCATGGGTGGCTTTGAGACAGTCTTCAGGTGATTCTGATGCTATCAATAAATCATCCACATATTGAAGCAAAGTGGTGCCTTCAGGAAGAGGAAGTTGAACCAACAGGTCTTTTAGTACCTGATTGAATATTCCAGGGGACAATGCAAGCCCCTGAGGGAGACGCGTGTATCGGTACTGTTGGCCATTAAAAGTGAAAGAGAAAATGTCTCGTACATCATTTGACAAAGGGAGACAAAAGAAGGCATTAGCCAAGTCAATGCAAGTGAACCATTTCTGTTTTGGATTCAAGTTTGTTAACGCCACGTATGGATTTGGAACAGGGCAGGTGGGAGTCTTAAGGATTGCATTAATTGACCTAAGGTCATGCACCATTCTGTACTTTCCTGTACCTGCTTTCTCGACTGGCAAAATGGGAGTATTCCACTGTGAATTAGACGGTTCTAATACTCCTGCATTTAGCAACCCCCAAACCGTATTGCTCAGCCCCTCTGCGGCTTCTGGCTTATGTGAGTATTGATACAACCATATTGGCTCAGTGGAGAGAAGTTCAAAAGTGATGGGATCGCAGTTTACTAATCCCACATCCTCTGGACCTTGAGACCAAAGGGATTGTGGGAGCGTATCAAGCATGGCAGGGACCTCTGTGTGATCAGTCTTTTCCCTGCCATGTTCTCTTGAAATAAGTTCATGATCTAATTTACCCAAATCCTGAGCTGAAACATCAATAATATAGCAATCTGTTGATGGTGAAAAAGCAACTGATGGAAGCTGTGTGGGACACCAATCTAGGGCATCCATGACTGTTTTTACCATGGGTCCTAAATCCTTAGCCTGGTGTGAAGGTGAAAGAGCAAGTGAGACATGTGGTGCTGCTTCAGATGACATCCTATACCATTCAAGTTGAGATGGTGATAGGGTGACATGTGAGGCCACCCCCTGAGGACCTACAATGATCTTATCTGAGGTAAAAACCCACTCAGTATCTTGCAAAGTAGAGGCAAAATGCTCTCTAAAACAGTCATCAGAGTCACGGTCATAAAAGAGTGTCAGACGTAAAGGATCTGGAGGGGGAACATAGGGTCGCAGAGCATCAAGCCATGGCTTCCAAGACAAGTACGCAGAGTAGATGCCCAGTTGCTGTGTTGTTTCAGGGCGTAGCAAAGCCCAGTAGATGTCAGCGACCTCCTCCTGCGTTGGTTTAAGCAGACATTGTGAGGCTGGAGAGGAAGATGATTGTGAACAAGTCCAACAAGTCCCATTGGGCAGAGTGACCTTCAGCCCAGTTGGTTCACACAAAATGGTCGCCCCCATCTTTTTCAACAAGTCTCTACCCAGCAGGTTTACTGGTACATCCTTAGACAAAACAAAAGGATGAGTCAAAGACTGCGGTCCTGCTGTGATTAGGAGAGGTTCAGTTAAATGCAGTTTTTGTTGCACCCCAGAGAAGCCTACCACTGACACCGTGTCAGATGTGGCGTGTTCAGAAAAGTCCAGGTCATTCAACGTGGAGTATGTGGCACCTGTGTCCACCAAGAAGGACAAGTCCTTGTTCATGACTTTCATCCGTATCATAGGGTCTGCACCTCCCCCTATGGACTGGTTTCTCTGTGGGGTGTGTCATTGCTGGTATGAAGAGCTGGACCCTGAGCCATGGGCCCACTCTCTTTGTGGAGCCAGGTGCTGGCCAGCTGGAGCCATCTGTGAGTTGGGAGCTGAGTGAAGGCGTCCTTCCCTCTGTGACTGTGTTTGTTTGTGAAAACAGTCACAGGCCCAATGTCTTGGCTTCAGACAAAAATGGCAGATATCTTGTGCTCTGTTTCCCTGTAGGTTACCTCGGCTATAGCCCCTGCCCCGAGCTCTTCCTCCTCTCCTCCATTGCCCCCTGACCGGACCCTGAGATGAGTTATTATAATATGGCTGGGGTGCAGTGTGCTGCTGTGGGGTGGTAAACACACCTTCCTTCCCAGCAACCATCTGTTTGGCCTCTTTCTTTGATTGCACCACATCTCTAGCTTGCTTTAGTTGTAATTTCAGCAGCTGAGTTTGCATGTCTTTTAAATCAGCTGAACTTTTTACCTCCTCATCTGCTGCTTCCTGCAGATGATGAATTAAGTGACGTTCCCATTTCTCTGCATCAGCAGTGGGAAGGTCAGGGTTTGCTTTTATTGCTTTACTGACAGCTGCTGGAACACCATCAAGGATAGCTTGTCTAAAGAAATATCTCTGCCCCGCACCTTGTCCGTGGCAGTGAGTTCTATCATGCCATTCTTGCTTACACTGATCTAAATAAACTGTGGGGTTCTGTCCAGGTTTCCAATGAAACTTAGGCACCCCTGAACCCTCTGGGAGCGGGTAAGCCTCCCTAAGGGCTCCTGCGAACCTATTTAAGTGATTTGTCATGGGTTCTGAGTCGAGAACTGTGCGATTCCAACCTGCTGCCCGTTCCAATTCATCCATCCTAGTGGATGTTACACATCTTCCCAACAAAGCTCTCACATCCCCTACTGCCAATGTGATCCCTTTAGTGAGGCTGTCCACTGAGTTCAACCATTTGCTGCCCCCCTCTGTTAGGGGGGGCAATTTCTCCACCAAGGCCTGAATGTCTCCCAAAGCAAAAGGTTTGTACCTGACTTGTGTACCTGCTTGGAACAAGGGATAGCTGCTGCTGGAAAGAGGACAATTTTCAAACCCTTGCGTCTCCTCGTGCTCCATAAGACTGGATGTTACTGGGGTGTAATGTTACAGGAAGTGGTGTACTGGTGTTTTCCATCCGATTGGATGGAAGAGGAAGAGAGGTTATAACCTCTGAAGTGATCCGAAGAGGGCCTTCGGCCAAGGGGGGGTTCCTGGGCCTTGATGTGTTGTGGGGTGTCAGATTTAACATCCTGTCAGTTAACTCAGGCCTGTTTCCCCACCCAGGAGCATCAAGAGGAACATATCCCTGCCCTGATGTCTCACTTAAAGTGAGCGAGAGGGGCCCTGAGGTCACTGGGTGGTAAAATGACGCCTGTGACCTTGGGGGGGTTATTGGAGAGAAGGGAGGAGAGGTTACAGATATTGAGCTGGCAGCTGCCTTTTGGGACCCATGTGTATTCATAAAGTCTCTGAAATCTGATGCACTCACTGATCCCGCCTCATTCTTAGTAACCAGACTCTCTGATGTCATGGAATTCTCTCGCTCCAAGGTGGAAGGAGCTTCTTCTATCTTTACTACGCCCCCTTCTACATGATATATTGGGTACATGCTTTTTACCAATGGTGCTGGTGAGGTGCTGTTATAGGGTGGAGGCTCAAGACTTCCTGTTTTTTCACTCTTCTCCATAGTCAGTAAATGTAACACTCCTTGTGCTATTAAAACCAGTTTAAACCACTCTTTGCAACTGCTGTCTGATGCAGTCAACAATTTTCTATATTTCCCTTTTTGTAAAGCATTGGCCTCTTTCTTTTGCTTTTCAAACTCCTCTGTTTCTTCTTTACACTTCCTTATTTTTTCCCATATTAAACTCACCATGTTACTTTTGCTTGTCTTGTCAGTTAATTATTCTAATTTTTTTAAGAGCTGTTTTTCCTGTTTTTTGTCATGCACTGATATGGTTATTGCCTGTGTTATGATCTTTTTTTGTTCTTCTATGGGTTTAAATAAGGTGCTCCCGCACTTCTGACTAAAATTCCCTTCCATCTCAGTTTTTATGTCTTTGCTCATTCTCACAGTAAAACACGTATCCACCACACAGCTAATAATCTTTATTGTCACAGGAACCAGGACTCAGCCAGAACTCTTTTTTTTTTCTTCCACACACACACGCTGGCCTTATAATTCAACAAGATTTACAACACATAAGACTGACCAGCTCACGCTGGCCTTATAACTCACAGGACAGACAACAGATAAACAGACCAGCCCAACAGGCACGCGGAGCTCTGACGCCAGAAACTTCAGCAATAAAGAAAAATATATTTTTTTAGAACCTTTTGAGTGTGAAATAAGATTGGTTTGACGTGTGTTGACTCCTCACAGTGCCCGTACCCTCACTGGTTTAGAACATAAAAAGATTTAGTATTCTGTGACTAATTTTATTCTATTTTTAACTGGTCCAGATTTGGAACTCTTATCGAGTTATTTTATCAGCGAAAGTCAGCGCGTTTTCCTCAATTTCTCACTCAGTCCCACACTTTATTTATTTTATTTATTTGTGGGTTTGATTTTTCAATACCTTCATTCCTAGTGTATTATAACGTATTTACGCATGGTAATATACAAATACACTACCTCACCAGATCCCGCCTCTACTTATCATAAATCAAATTATAAGTAGATTTAATTGACACTGTTTTATAGTTAGCCACAAAACCTAACGAGATACAGTAACTCAGTCTAGGGTTACAGGAGTGAGGCGAATATTTATTCTAAGACCCCACTCCCCCTCAACCAGGTGGACCCGTCGGACCTCCTGGTGGCGCGACCACTGCGTGTTTTTACTCTGGGATCTGGAGTCTTGGCTGGAAACTTATAATGTATTAACCCTGGAATCCAACACACTGAGTGAAATTTGCCTATAAAATTTCCAATCACAGATTTCGTTTAAACAGGAATCTGCTTACCTTTTTTGTTGAGGTGACCGGTCAGTAGTCAGTGTTCTGGACTCCTCTGCCCCTTCCTGTCCGCGCGTGCAACCATCTCGGTAGGACCTCCAAATGTTGGCTTTGATTCTTATCTCACACCAAATTCATTGTTTGGTTCACTTTGGATCAGAAAAAGGAGAGATACATTGAAAACACGACAAAATGCACGTAATTTAAAGTTCCAAAAACCAGTTTAATTAATCATAAGTATAAAAAGTCACAGAATACATTTGTTCTATTTCAAAAAATCATTATATTTGATTAAAATAAGTGGACAGAGAGTGAGTGAGAGAGATAGGGAGACAGAAGAAGGAGAGAGAGAAAAAGAGAGAGAAAACACATTGAAATGGCATTTCAAGAGAGACCCCATATACAACCTGATTTAGTCTGAATACAGCTGTTCTTCTCGTTGGGCTGGCTACGTTGACTGGCGTGGAGGAGGACAAATCATATTTTTATACCCTTCTCTGGGCGTTGCCTACCCTCAATTTAATAATAGAAGTTCTGCTTTATGCTCTTATTTGGGCATTTGCCTGCTCTCACCTTAATAATAGAAGTTCTGCTTTAAGACGTTGCCCTTCCCCAACTGTCAGAAAGCTTCTGTCAGGAAATTCCATTGCTTGTTTCAGCTTGCAGACTTTGCGTTTTTGAGAGTGAAGGATAATACACAGTTCTATATGTTAACCTGATTGAAACTAATACACAACTGTTATATAATTAATACACAAGTGCTTTATAATCAAGGTATTAACTGTTTCACAAATGTCCATGCAATCATGTCCTATATATGCCCCAAAGCAGCTCACACAAAACTATAAATCCACATACCCTTAGATCCAAAAATAGAGCAGTCCCTAAGCCTGCAGGACAGACACAAGCTGCATCCTTTTAAAACCCCTTCAAGATGAAAAAACACGAAGACAAAAATATGTTTATTTCACAACAATACGCTGAAGTCAACTGGACGTCTACCGGACCACAATCCACTAAGTGTCCACTCTGCTTCTCAACTCTTATCTCCAAGAGACGTGTCGTCACCAGGTAAAGTTGTTGCTTGTTTGCTGAGCGTGCGAGAAGTCCAGCCGGACTCGTTTGGAAAAAGTGTCACCCTGTCTAATTCAAAATAATTAACTTCTGTTAAACTTCATCTTTCATTCCATTTCTTCCTCCTTGAACTTACTTTTCCTAAGCCAGTAACTCTCAAGTATATGTGCCAGCAGAAAAGTTAAACCTTAACTTGTCTGTTAGTTTCAATTTGAATTTTGTCTGCAGTAGTTATTAAATCAGAGCTAATCTCGATACAAATGTTGATGTACTTTTATGATTTTCTCAATAAAAGGTTCATCTCCTGGTGAATCAACATAAGTTGACATTTCTCGTGAGATTACATTGTGTCTGGTCACATTTAATCGGTTTAAATCCAAAAACAGAGTGAACTCGTTAAGAAATTTGGGTCAAGTAAAATCTGCTCCAACTTTCAGTGGGAATATGGTAAAGTCAGTAAACTGACCAGAACCTAAACTCCTACACTTGAATAAAACTTTCATGAAGTACTAATTGGAACTGATTTATGTTTGGAGTCAGTCCATTTCAAGCTAGCAGCCACAAACAGCTGAATTCAAAAAGGTTATAATTCAGTCAGTTCTACAGTTTCTGTGCTGTCGTTTTGGTGTTCCGGAGAGATGTGCTACACATTGTGCAAGATCTTTGTTTAAACTTTACTCGACCCTGATTGTTATACGATGAACTGATGAACCTTTGGAGTCAGTCCAGCTCGAGATGGCCACCACAGCTTACTGACCCCACCCAACACATAAATTATTGTAACTCGGTCCCTTTGACGCTCGGATACAAGCGGCTGAAATGAGTTTTCTCCACAGGGTGTCTGGACTCTCCCTTAGAGATAGGGTGAGAAGCTCAGTCATCCGGGAGGGACTCGGAGTAGAGCCGCTGCTTCTCCACATCGAGAGGAGCCAGTTGAGGTGGCTCGGGCATCTGGTTAGGATGCCTCCTGGACGCCTCCCTGGTGAGGTGTTCCGGGCATGTCCCACCGGGAGGAGACCCAGAGGAAGACCCAGGACACGCTGGAGGGACTATGTTTCTCAGCTGGCCTGGGAACGCCTTGGGATTCCCCCAGAGGAGCTGCTCCAAGTGGCTGGGGAGAGGGAAGTCTGGGCCTCCCTACTTAGGCTGCTATCCCCGCGACCCGACCCCGGATAAGCGGAAGAAAATGGATGGATGGATGGATGGGTCCCTTTGACAGATTTTGATCTACAACTGGATGAGCTCAGAGTAATTCACATCATGTCAGAGTGTGTATCACATTCATTTCAACATTGGACCAGAACGACTGCAGTTTGATGCCTTTAGGTTAAAACTGTGGCAGAAGAGGCAGCAGGCGATTTTCATCCTTTAGGGATGCTCCATCAGTATTTATTCTTCAGCACCACATCTGGTTTTGTCCTTGAATGTTCTCCATCAGTATCCAAGTGGATAAAAGCCTTTGACGTCTTGTCTCGTGCTCACCTTGCTGTTTTTCTCTGGCTGTAAAGAAGAAACCTGCAGACAACACTTTGCTCTGGCAGCTTTGTGTATTCTCTGGAGAGATGAGTTTTCACTCAGCTTTGGCTTCATCTGCAGGGAGAGGGGCCCGGGGTCTGAACCAGACCACCCCGCCATGTTCTTTAAGTAGATGTGACAAAAAATTGTCATGAGTGGTTTCTAGGGACGAGGCCGGCTCGGTGTGTTGGATCCACGTTTTAATGATGCGCCCTGTTGCAAGCCTCTCGAGCTGAGTTTCATCATGGAGGAAAAAACAGAAAAAACCCCAACAACAAACAGTGTGAAGCGAGGATCAAAGTGTCATTTGAAACACTCTCATCAAACCAGCTGAAGGGACTGACAGCTCCTCCCAGCTCCAGCTGAGAGAAGGAGGCTTTGTTTCCCTCCGTCTCATGACTCGTACTTAAGCTGGGATGGAGAGAAGACTTTTTTATTTACTTTTAACACGTTCTTATTGTAACATTTCACTTATAATATAGAACAAAAAACATGAAATACAGATCACAATACTTAAAGAGTTACTCCCAAAAACAAAGCTTGAGTCTCCTTCATCTACATAAAACATGACAAACAGAATCAAACTGATCTATAGAGCGTTGGAACCTACGTCACTGCGTAGTGACGTTTGGGGGCTTTTACGTCTCATGCGCCATCTTTCCTGTCCACAGACATACAAACTGTACTCTGGTGTTTTTTCATGGTGTTACTGCTGCATCCTCCTTCAATGCTCTAAACAAAGTGGACTATATTGTGACAAACTTCTCCCAGATGACAAAAAAAAGTACATGGAAAAAAATTGGTAAAATTAGAAATGTCGCCCGTTGGGGAAATAAACAAAAAAAGGAGCAAAGACCATAAATATTTGCCTCCACTGACATTCCCCGTCATTTTAGCAGACCTGGTCTGTGTCAGTGTTTACACCATAAATAATTTTAAGAACTACAAGTCACTGGGAGAGCTGGTCCAATCTATGAACAGCTGGATAGACGATTTGGACATTTTTAAAGCCCCCGGATTGTAAATACGTTGAAGTTACATTGTTCTTGGCTCCTTAGTTTTACAAAATTTATTAATGTACATTCTTTAGAATCAATCAACCTTCTGTATCCCATGAGTATTAATATTTGTGAACGCTTGATATTTAATGTATGTTTTTAACTGATTTACAAAGTTCCAAGTTGAAACAGTTAATTT
>JBBPBX010018339.1:9009-22601 GCA_038048925.1 Garcialebias charrua | reverse complement strand
TTTTTCTGTTGACCGAGTCCAAATGAGAGTCATGGGCAGTGTTTTCACAGGAGTGATGGAGTAACGCCCCACCAAAGGGTCTAGTTCTTCAGTACACAACTGTCGCTGAGAAGCTTGTCTCATGTTCAGTGAAACAGTTGCAAGGAGTAAGCTGCCTCTGACTCTTCATAACTCACTCATCGACCTGGACTCATTTCCAGATGCCAGCATTCACAAATGAAATGAGTTCTGTGGAACCAAACAAGGTGTGAAGCAGAACTCAGCTGTATTGATGTGGAGCGCGATACATTTGAATGGGATGGATGTCTTCCTCATATCATTTAGAAAACATAAACTCATAAATTCAGTTGTTTGTGGTTGACCAAACACAAAGTTACTGTGGTCGTCATCAACCTTTAATAAGTCAGTTCAACTTTGTTGTCCCCAGTTGCGGAGTGAAAAGGGGAATTGGAAACACCCTCCGTCTGTTCGTCTGTTAGTGAGTGAATGTTGTGAGTGCGATAGCATAACAGTTGGTGAGGTACTAGCTTTCATTATGGGGTGTGGCTATATCATAAGAAAGGTTCTTTTCATAAAATCAGTTGCCAAGATGGCCACCACCACTATATTTTTTTCATTCAACCTTTATTTATACAGGCTAGCCTCGTTGAGCCACGGGGACTCATTTACAAGAGAGACCTGTCTCACTCACACCCAGGGTCAATTTAGAGTTACCAATCAGCCTAACATGCATGTTTTTGGACTGTGGGAGGAAACCGGAGCACCCGGAGAAAACCCACGCATGCACGGAGAGAACATGCAAACTCCACCCAGAAAGCCCCCGGACCGGGATTTGAACCGGGGACCTGCTCACTGAGATGCAGCAGCTCTACCAGTTGTGCCACCGTGCTGCCACGTATGTAAACTGACCACCCCGATTTGAGGAAACTATGCTTTCTAGTTTGATGTCACGTCGTCAATGCAGCTCCTGTATCCTGCAACACCTTACAAAAAGGTCGGAAGCTCACGACTTTGACCCCGCTAAGAGATTTAAACTATTGTTAAGTTCAATGCAAAAACCAATGCAGACATGTTCCTGTTTTTAGTAGTTCATAATGTAGCTTGTTTTGATTTTGTTTCACAGTAGTCCCTCGCTACTTCGCGGTTTGTTTTTCAGGGATTCGCTCTATCGTGGTTTTTCAAAGTAAGATTGGACATGTTACAATTGGCTGATTGATGGATGAGCCATGGATTGTTATTTAAAATAAATTATTTTTATGATTTTGTACCATGAGTGCAACCCGCAATTGCAGGCGGAAGCTCCCTCCTGCAGCTGATCAGCTGATCCCCTTCACTGCCACACACACATTTCTCCTGCTGCAGCTTTGTGAAGGGTTAACCCTTTGTTGTCCAGATGCACCGATCAAATTTTGTCTTCCAACTTAAAATTCAAAGTATGTCACATCGTAAAATTAATCATAATCCCAAAATATAAAAGTGTTAGAAGTTATTTTTAATTATTTTAGAACTTCTATGTTCAGCTGTTTCAGTGTAACTGATCAAGAAGTTCATTTGTGCTCCGTGCTGCAGAGCTGAAGCTGTGTGACCTCCTGTGATGTCCTGCTGCACTTCTCTTCTCTACAATTTAAATACTGTAACATTTTAAATAAACAATCCAGATTGTTTATTTAAAATGTTGCAGTATTTAAATTATTTATTTAAGGAGGGAGATTGAGAGTATGATTATAGCAAACAAAGTTTACCCTCCACCCCCGATAAACGAGGGACTACTGTATATCACTACTTTTGTACTTTTCATTTTAGATGTGTTTTATGGCTGTTTGTTGTTGTCTGTACCTCCTCTGTGTTCTTTGTTAAAATCAGGTCTGTCTTGTAAATAAGTCCTTGTCACTCAATGAGACTAACCTGTAGAAATAAAGGTTGAATGAATATTGGTGAAAAGTATAGTTTCCTCAAACAATTAGAGTGGCTGGTGGGCTGGCCAAAGTTTAATCTATGGTGGTCAAAGCCACCATTGGCCACCCCCTGGCTCCTTCACTGCACCAGGGGTGGATAAAATAGCTCCCTTTGCTCGCCAGGATCTGTCACTATAAACCAACAGGGACACGCAAAACAACAATTTAGATAAACAAATGCAATCAAATAAATAATACAATAAAATAAATGACTATGTCTGTTCTTTAACACAAAGTAAATCTTACCAACTTGAATATCTTGTAGCAATAAAATGTCAGGAAGGTTGTTTAAATGACACATTATTTTTCAGCAAAATTACTTTTGAAGCTTTCTTTTTCATTGTCTGCTTTATCTGCTTTTTTATTGAATGAAAGTTTACTCAGACACAGAAGTACTTAGTGAGGTTACAGATGTTTGACAGCTGTTGACTAACTCAGTCATTGTGGACATGGGACAACATTTATGTCCATTAAATAGAGTCTGACTGTGTTAACAGGCTAATAGTGTTGGTGAAAATTGTTGCTGTCTTTAAATAACTTCCTTCATAATTTTTTAGTGTTTCATGCAAACACCATTTTATAAATGGATATATTAATTCCAGTTTTAATATACAAGGTTATTTACATGGATTCGTGGAGTTCGGAGAGGCCATGGAGAATGACTTCCGTACGGCTTCGAGGCGATTCTGGTCCACCATCCGTCGTCTCGGGGGGAAAGAGGTACGAGACCAACACCATTTATGGTGGAGGTGGCGTGCTGCTGACCTCAACTCGGGATGTTGTGAGTCGGTGGGCGGAATACTTCGAAGACCTCCTCAATCCTACTGGCACGTCTTCCACTGAGGAAGCAGAGCCTGGGGACTTTGGGTCGGGTTCTCCGATCTCTGGTGCTGAGGTCGCCGAGGTGGTTAAAAAGCTCCGCGGTGGCAAGGCTCCGGGGGTGGATGAGATTCGCCCGGAGTTCCTTAGGGCTCTGGATGTTGTAGGGTTGTGTTGGCTTACGCGACTCTGCAATATCGCGTGGACATCGGGGGCAGTTCCCTTGGATTGGCAGACTGGGGTGGTGGTTCCCCTATTTAAAAAGGGGGACCGTAGGGTGTGTTCCAACTATAGGGGGATCACACTCTTAAGCCTCCCTGGTAAGGTCTATTCAGGGGTTCTGGAGAGGAGGGTCCGTCGGATAGTCGAACCTCGGATTCAGGAGGAGCAGTGTGGTTTTCGTCCTGGTCGTGGAACACTGGACCAGCTCTACACCCTCAGCAGGGTCCTGGAGGGTGCGTGGGAGTTTGCCCAACCAGTTTACATGTGTTTTGTGGACTTGGAGAAGGCATTCGACCGCGTCCCTCGGGGGGTTCTGTGGGGGGTACTCCGGGAGTATGGGGTACCAGGCCCTTTGATAAGGGCTGTTAGGTCCCTGTACGACCGGTGTCAGAGCTTGGTCCGCATTGCCGGCAGTAAGTCAGGCTCGTTTCCGGTGAGAGTTGGACTCCGCCAAGGTTGCCCTTTGTCACCGATTCTGTTCATAACTTTTATGGACAGAATTTCTAGGCGCAGCCAAGGTGTTGAGAGGATCCGTTTTGGTGACCTTAGAATCGCTTCTCTGTTTTTTGCAGATGATGTGGTCCTACTGGCTTCATCAGTTCGTGATTTACAACTTTCACTGGAGCGGTTTGCAGCCGAGTGTGATGCGGCCGGGATGAGGATCAGTTCCTCCAAATCCGAGGCCATGGTCTTGAGCCGGAAAAGGGTAGCATGCCCTCTCCGGGTCGGGGAGGAGGTCCTGCCCCAAGTGGAGGAGTTTAAGTATCTCGGGATCTTGTTCACGAATGAGGGAAAACTGGAGCGTGAGATCGATAGGCGGATAGGTGCAGCGTCCGCAGTGAAGCGGGCGCTGTACCGGTCTGTCGTGGTGAAGAGAGAGCTGAGTCAAAAGGCAAAGCTCTCAATTTACCGATCGATCTACGTTCCCACCCTCATCTATGGTCATGAGCTTTGGGTTGTGACCGAAAGAACAAGATCTCGGATACAAGCGGCTGAAATGAGTTTTCTCCGCAGGGTGGCTGGACTCTCCCTTAGAGATAGGGTGAGAAGCTCAGTCATCCGGGAGGGACTCGGAGTAGAGCCGCTGCTTCTCCACATCGAGAGGAGCCAGTTGAGGTGGCTCGGGCATCTGGTTAGGATGCCTCCTGGACGCCTCCCTGGTGAGGTGTTCCGGGCACGTCCCACCGGGAGGAGACCCAGAGGAAGACCCAGGACGCGCTGGAGGGACTATGTTTCTCGGCTGGCCTGGGAACGCCTTGGGATTCCCCCGGAGGAACTGCTCCAAGTGGCTGGGGAGAGGGAAGTCTGGGCCTCCCTACTTAGGCTGCTACCCCCGCGACCCGACCCCGGATAAGCGGAAGAAGATGGATGGATGGATGGATGGATTTACATGGATTTCTATAGTTGATCTTTTAATGCTATAATATACAATAGGATATTTAATAATCTTAGAAGCTTTTTAATCTTAAGGTAGATTCTTCTTAATTGTTGGGATAGGTTTTTAAAACAATACATGTATTGTTTTATTGTTTTTACAGTATTTTCCTGTAAAATATAAAATGTATAAAAATAATTTGCCATACTATAAAATACATATTTACATATTTTTAGTTGTGTTTAAACAAATAAATCAAGTTATAAAGAAAGTTCTTGGGCTAAGGATGAGCACTTCAGGCAAGAACACTTTGAATTTGTTGGTAATTATTAGATTTTTCTTTGAATATTTGGACTACACTATATAATATTTGGATTTGTCTTAGCGTAGGTCCTGCAGCTGAAATGCCCTCTAATGAAACAGGCTTCAGAAAACCAGATGTGTTGCTGCTAATTCTGCTAACCATGGATCTTCATGTTCCTTCCCTTTCACTTGTTCAATGGGTCAATGCAGATGGAGGCAAACATAATATGGCAGTGAAGCTGAGCTCACCCATGATCATTGTTCCTCCTGGGGGCTCCATTGGGGCTCCTCACAGGGGGCTGGAAAGCGCTATATAAATAAGCTCCATTTACCATTTGTTTCCACTTTATAAACTTTTCAAAATAAACTATGTTTGCAGAAACAAATGCTTGGATTCTCCAAGATGTTTTTCTTTCCTTTTATTCTGGGAGGGTGTGGCTGGTACGGTGTTGTGTTGAAAAAGCACCTTACTTAGACTTAGATCCTCCCGCTCTCGAGAGCGCATTGGGCGGCAAGCTGTTTCCATTGATCTCTATCCTTGGCGATCACCTCCACCGTGCTCGGGTCGAAGCCTTGTACTTTCAGGTCTTTCTCAAAGGATCGTCTCCACGTCAGTTTAGGTCTACCTTTCTTTCTGTTTCCTTGTGGTTTCCAGTTAAAGGGGCGGCCGTGGTGTAGTGGTAATGGCAGTCGGCCCCTGATCGGAAGGTTGGAGGTTCGAATCCCGCGTCCGCCCACCATGTGTCGTTGTGTCCCTGGGCAAGACACTTAACCCCGAGTTGCTCCCGGTAGGTCTGGATGGCGCCTTGCAAGGCAGGCTACCACTACCGGTGTATGAATGTCTGAATGAATGGGTGGATGGCTGGTATTGTAAAGCGCTTTGGGGCTCCTCAAAGGGGGCTGGAAAGCGCTATATAAATAAGCTCCATTTACCATTTACCATTTAAAGGCAATCTTTGGTAGTCTCTGTGCTTCCATTCTCAGTACATGTCCTGCAAACTTGAGCTTCCTTAGCTTAATTGTTTGGCTCATGGGTATGGTATGTGTCCTGCGATAGACTTCTGTGTTTGTAATCCGATCTAGGTATGTAATCTTCAGTATCTTTCACAGGCATCTTTCTTGGAATGCATCCAATTTCTTGTCCATCTTTACTGACATCTTCCACGTCTCACTGGTATACAAGGCTGTGGGGATAACCACTGCTTGCAGCAGTCTGACCTTAAGATTTGTGGATATGGATTTACTTGCCCATATTGATTACATTCTTCTGAATGTTGACGCTGTCTTACCAATGCGGGTGGTAATATCTGCATCTACGTTGCCATCGTCAGTTATGACACTTCCAACGTAGACAAATTTCTGTACCTTCTCGGACGATGATTGATCTATTGTTATCTGTATGTTTGGTTCTGTGTGCCCAACCTGCATAACCTTTGTTATGAAAAAAGCACCATTACTGAAAAAAATAGTTTGGGGTGCCATTACATGCTGGCGTAATAAAATAAAATAAATTAAGATGGTTATAAAGTGTGCATTACAGTAATCTTTTAATTTTTCAGTTTTAACTAGACCATAAATCTTCTTCTTTTTCTTATTCTTTCGGCTGCTCCCTTCTTCAGGGGTCACCACAGTGAACAGTCACACAAACGCTTGGCGATTATTTTTTACACTGGATGTCCTTCCTGACACAACCACAGAGCACTGAGCTACCACAGCCCTCTGTGTGGAGCAGAGAGCTGACATCTAGGGTGCTCAGGGAATCAGGTGGTGGGGTTAAGGCCTTGCTCAAGGGCCCAGAGTGGGGCAAATAAGGGTGGAGGCAGGTGTCAGGCTTCACCTTTCCCACCCACATTTTCTATGTTGTCGGTTCGGGAAGTCGAACCAGCGACTTTCCAATCACAGTCCGACCTGGTCTAACCTCTGTGCCACCACTCCTCCTAACTAGACCTTAAACATTAAAACAGAACCCTCATTAAGTTTAATGTAACACATTCTCATGGAAAAAAAAACATGAATTTATTGTTTTACACTTTTAATTGCGTTTTTAAATGGTTTCAAATATCAGGGAAAATGTGAGAAAAAAAAACATTAATTTAAAATTAGGGCCAGGATTTTAACATGTTAATTACGTTTAATAATTACAGGGAAAATAATGTGAAAAAGTTAACTCCATGAATTGCACTTTCTGGCACACCAGTCATGCTACTGCACTCCAGCCCTGGTGGTGGTAGTAATGCACAGGAAGTTGGTTACAGCTACACACAGCTCAAGCTGTTTGGGAAATGGTAGTGGAGGATGATAAAAATACTCTGTTTGTTAGCCAAAATACAGAAAAATCATTTGAATGTAGCGCCACACATCAAGCTTATGATGTTTAGGTACAAAACTTGTGTTTGCTAGCACCAATACTGAAGCTAATGCTACAAAATGTATTTAGAAATGCGTTTTATTTATTAAGAACACAAAAAAGTCTGCTGTCTTAACATCAACTGTGTTTATCATAAAATATCTAAACTGTGGACTTTTAAAAAAATGTGTCTTATGTTACTTGCAAAATGGAAGAGGAAATGACATCACCAAGCATAACAGTGGTATTGGTTTGAAGTACTCGGGTGCTTTCACGAGTACAAGTACGAGTACTACTATCTGGTAACTCTAAATTGTCCCAAGGTGTGAATGATTGTTTGTCTTTATGTGTCCCTGTGATGGACCTGCAACCTGTCCAGGGTTTACACCCCTCCCCCCACACCCCATCTCATTTTAAATGTTTTCACAAGATGTGGTTTTCCACATGTAGTCCATGTGTTTTTTGTTAAACTCACACGAGAAACCTGAAAGTTATGCACCATAACTCATGTTCCCTGAAGGAAGGGAACGAGGTGCAACATATGCATGGGAATTGCGCCCCCACGCGATTACCTGAAGGAATACATTCACGCCTTTACGGCAAGGGCGTCAGCGTAGCACCAGAGGCCCCGCCCTCTGGGTACTTAAGCCGCTGACGCCCATCCAACTTTCTCCAAAATGCACTTCACCGAGCTTTCAGCATAGAAACGGCCTGATATGTTTCACCTTGTTCCCTTCCTTCAGGTAACATGAGTTATGGTGCATAACTTTCAGTTCCCTTTCAGTCATGTGTCTCGGTGTAACATATGCTATGGGAACGTAATTCATTCACGTCCTTGAAATGCTCAGTAAAATGCATGCTAGTGTGAACGTCTGCCCTTGATCAGCAGGCATCTCAAGGCTACTTTCTACTGTGTGTTAGAAAGAACAGCCTGAGTGACATCACACGCAGTAACATCCAAACTGTAATGCTTTGCAAAAGTGTTTATTGAGCTCCAGTTCGCCGTAGCACAAATGTCTGCAACTGGTACACCCTTGAACAGTGACCACGAAGTGGCCAAGCCCCGAGTAGAGTGAGCGTGCACTCCAGAGGGCACCTGTTGACCTTTGCTACTGTACGCCCTTTTTATGGCCTCAGTCACCCAGTGTGAGAGGCGCTGCTTTGATAGTGCCTTTGCGGTAGCAGGTGCTGCAAAGCACACAAACAGTTGATTTTTTTTCTCCATTCGGCTGTTCTCTGCATGTAAGTGCTTAAAGCTCTCACAGGGCAGAGAGCCTTCAGTCTTTCCTGTTCCTGAGTGAGGACAGGAGCAGGTGGAAAAGAGGAGAGATCAAAGTCCAGACTTCTAGGGTTTAAAGTCAAGACCTTGGGGATATATGCGGGATTAGGCCTTAGGGCGACCTTTGACCCGTCAAGGGCGAATCTGGTACACATTGGATGTACAGACAAGGCATGGAGGTCACCCACGCGTTTGGCCAAGCAAAGGGCCAGGAGTAGAGCGGTTTTATAAGATAGTAAATCTATCTTAATCTTGCTCAGTGGCTCGAATGGAGGATCACAGAGAACCCCCAAGACCAGACTAAGATCCCAACCAGGGGTCAGGATCCTGCTGGGTGGTCTCATTCTTAGCACGCCTTTCATAAATCTTATTATGATTGGATGCGCGCCAGGCGTCTTGTTTCCCGAGCCTTCGTGACAGGCTGAAATTGCTGATAGGAACACCTTAATTGTTGAGAAAGAACAACCTTTTTCCAGTAAGTCCTGAAGAAAAGTCAGGAGCTGAGCCAGGTCACATGAATAAGAAATAATATTTCTTTCTAGGCGCAACCAAGGTGTTGAGAGGATCCGTTTTGGTGACCTTAGAATCGCTTCTCTGTTTTTTGCAGATGATGTGGTCCTACTGGCTTCATCAGTTCGTGATTTACAACTTTCACTGGAGCGGTTTGCAGCCGAGTGTGATGCGGCCGGGATGAGGATCAGTTCCTCCAAATCCGAGGCCATGGTCTTGAGCCGGAAAAGGGTAGCATGCCCTCTCCGGGTCGGGGAGGAGGTCCTGCCCCAAGTGGAGGAGTTTAAGTATCTCGGGATCTTGTTCACGAATGAGGGAAAACTGGAGCGTGAGATCGATAGGCGGATAGGTGCAGCGTCCGCAGTGAAGCGGGCGCTGTACCGGTCTGTCGTGGTGAAGAGAGAGCTGAGTCAAAAGGCAAAGCTCTCAATTTACCGATCGATCTACGTTCCCACCCTCATCTATGGTCATGAGCTTTGGGTTATGACCGAAAGAACAAGATCTCGGATACAAGCGGCTGAAATGAGTTTTCTCCGCAGGGTGGCTGGACTCTCCCTTAGAGATAGGGTGAGAAGCTCAGTCATCCGGGAGGGACTCGGAGTAGAGCCGCTGCTTCTCCACATCGAGAGGAGCCAGTTGAGGTGGCTCGGGCATCTGGTTAGGATGCCTCCTGGACGCCTCCCTGGTGAGGTGTTCCGGGCATGTCCCACCGGGAGGAGACCCAGAGGAAGACCCAGGACGCACTGGAGGGACTATGTTTCTCGGCTGGCCTGGGAACGCCTTGGGATTCCCCCGGAGGAGCTGCTCCAAGTGGCTGGGGAGAGGGAAGTCTGGGCCTCCCTACTTAGGCTGCTACCCCCGCAACCCGACCCCGGATAAGCGGAAGAAGATGGATGGATGTATGGATTTTTTCTGTGGACCAAGCTTCAAAAATACGCCATTTCTGTGCGTAAAGAGACTGTTTTGACATAGCTCAGGCATTTTGAATGGTTTTTACCACATTTTCCGGCAGGCCTGATACTACCAGCTTGTTCCTTTCTGCCACTAAGCTGAAATTTTTTACAGCTCCTAGCCTAAGCGGCGATACTGCTCCTTCTGGTGACGTTAGTGTATCCCTGAAGAGGAGCAGTTGGTGGAACCAAGGGCCCTGGATTCTGTGATCCCCTAAGGGTCAACCATGTTAGGGAGAGGGCCTTTTTGCAGATGTGCTACTATACTACTCTGATCGAGAGTGTTCGAGGGCAGAGGCAATCTGTCGTCATTATTAGACAAAAGTGGAACAGAATGTCTGTTTTTTCTCTTCTTGTTGGGGGTCATGGGACTAAGGAGCTGCGAGTTTTATAAGTGAGCAGATCTCCTGACCCCAACCCGTTTCCTGGTTGGGTCTGGTTTACTGGTCTCCGGCCTTAACAGAGCGTTTGAGCCAGACAAACCGCCCGGGGTCTGTGTTTCACCCGGTGGGGGGATATCATTTAAGAGCAGAGCTGTACCAGTACAGTGAGTACGGTCACGTGCGGCAGGATCACTGCTTAAACATTGCGTGTTGCCCATCAATGATAAGGGGACAGCTGAAGCGTGGGAACGTGGAGATGGTCCTTTGCGCTTCGTAGACTTTAAATTGGTTGGTGACAGAGAGCTCATTTCCCTTCGATTAAAAGGAAGAGGAATCTGATTCAGCCCTGGTTTGTTTACATACACAGCAGTTTGATCACAATCGCCTTTGTGAACGTGTGAAGCTGGTGGTAGCCTGTGGGATTCTGCCGTGCCCCCCCCCCCCCAACTCTTACTGGGAGCCAGGAAGGTTGGTCATCAGATTCTGTTGGCGCGCATCCCTGGGGCGCGGACATGTCACGTGTTTGCTTGGTTTGTGTATTGTCCACCCCGTGGTTCATAACGGAGCGGGGGCTGGAGCACGTGACCTCCCTCACCTATCTCTGTGAGGAGTATGGGAGCTGCTTGAAGACGCCTCTGTGCTTGTCCGCTACAGACGGAACAGAAGCACCCTGCTGGGGCTTATTGATTAGGCTAACACCCCGTGAGCCGTGAGGGGGGGGGGCATGGGGGGAGATGGCCCCCTCCCTTTATATTGGCTGGCAGGCCAGAGGGACCCGTTCTGCTGAAGTTATTGTGTTTGTTGCTTTTTTTTGTCAAGAAAACAGAGAGGGGCTGTTTTTTTAGCTTTATTCATGCTTAAGTGTAACGACATATTTGACTTTATGTCACTCACAACAGGAAAAACATGATTTGTGTATGCAACAGAGTTACCAGCTTTTTGTACCGTGCTTCAAATAAAGTTTGGACATGAAAAGATCATTCCCCGTACCGCGTGGTCGGGTGATTGTGTAAAATCAAGATGTGGACCTGGTTCATCAGGCACGCTTTTGTCTGGTGTCCCGGTTCACCGAGGAGGCCCTGTGTCTGACCGCCTGGCAGGGGGCAAACCTGTTTTTGCTCCATGCGTGTTCGGTTCGAGGTGGGCCCGGCGGTTGATTCTGCCGGTGCTCGTCCTCGTACGCCGGTCGCTTCTGCGGTGGGGCACGTGTTGCTGAGCGGTGTCGAGGCTGCGCAGGTCTGCCCCCAGCTGACTCCCTGGGGGGGGGGGAGGTTCTCCTGGGAATGCCCACCCGGAGAGCTTCAGCCTGTTTGCGCCTCTGGTCCAGCTTGGTCTGAATTCGATCCAGAGCTTTCCCAAACAATCCCGCCAGTTCTATCGAGTGGTGGAGAAAAGGCACCTTTTGTCCCTCGGGGAGGTCAGTTAAGGTCATCCACAGATGGCATATCGCTATGACCACTTCAGCCATGCCTCTGCCTTGAGCAACAGCAGCTGTTCCTATCATGCAGAGCACAAAGTCTGTTGCCCTGCGGGCTTCATCTAGCAAGTCAGCGGCTGCTTGTTTGTCCGTCGTTACCTGGAGCTGCTGCAGTTTTTCAGCCAGTAAGCTTGCATCAACGCGGACGCGTTCGCCGCAAGTCCCTGAGCTCTGTAGCATTTCTCGAGCAGAGAAGCTGAAGCTCGACAAGCTTTGCTGGGGAGAGTTGGTTTTGTCCCGGATGACTTGGGAGCCAGGTGAGATGCCAGCGTGTCCTCAATTTGAGGCACGTTGGCTATTCCCACCTCATCCATCCCGTCCACGTCGAGAAACTACGAGAGTGGTAACAGCATGGGAGCTCGGGGCTGAGCCCAGGTGCAAGTCAGCTCTGTGAGGAAGTCCGGGAACATTGGCATCCCCAAGCAGACGGGACAGGCCTCGTTGGTGTCCGTCGCTGTGAGGGAGAAACCGTATCCGCTAGAACAGACGCGCGAGGTTGGGCTCGCCGTCCTACTGGTTTTCCTTGGAAGTCTTGGCTTTCCTTTCTCCGGAGGCATGTCCGAGATAAGGCGAGCAAGTCCTTCCAGAATTATTTTCCTTTTATTTTGAGACGTCTCCTCCGTCGCGTCGCTTTCGCTGGCTAGCCCGCTACGAGTTAGCAGGGGTAGCGGTTGTTCACGCAGTTAGTGCCGTCAAGCGAAGCAGTCTGCGGAGAGAGGAGAAGAAAAAACTTTGGGGTTAAGAGAAAATGTGCCGGACTAGCTTTCACTAGCCCAGCAGTACGCAGGAATAATTCTCCGTACGCTCTGTGTAGGGAGCAAGCTCACCTCTAGTTGAGCGATGAAGCAACAGAGAAGTCCCGCGAAGAGAGGTAGTTTAGGTTTAAGCAAGGTGAAGGGCAAATAGAGAAAGTTGGATGGGCGTCAGCGGCTTAAGTACCCAGAGGGCGGGGCCTCTGGTGCTACGCTGACGCCCTTGCCGTAAAGGCGTGAATGTATTCCTTCAGGTAATTGCGCGGGGGCGCAATTCCCATATCATATGTTGCACCGAAAGACATGACTGAAAGGGAACTGCAAAACATGTTTCACACAGTTTGTTTCCACAGGTGAAGTGCATGTGGTTATTGTGTGGGTGTAATGAGATCTGAATGAGATCTGAATGAGGGCCTCAGCTTGGTGGAATCAGTTGTTCAGCAGGAATCAGCTGAGGCTGGGGAGAAGCCTTCAGACTTTACTTCCATGTTCTTCTTAAGAAGACACTGTCACTGCCCAGGTTGCTGCAACATCAGCATTCACCCTCAACAAAGTGATTAACCCTTGGAGTTATTGATGAAGTAGTACACCATGGTGCCCCGTCAGAAGTGTGTGAGGAGGACGTTACAGCCTGAGGGCATGCCAGTACCCAACGACCTAACAAGGAAAGAAAGGCAGTTGGTGGTGGTGGTGGTGGAGGGAGCTGCTTTTCTCTGCCCGCTTGGCGTGACTGATGTGAGGAGAAATGTTTGGGTGCTGAGGAGTCTGCCCCGAGTCCCGGTGTAAGCTCATCAGTGGAAACCCTCGCCCCTCCTCCCAAACCCCCGGCTGGAAGAGAAGGCTAAGTGGTGTGAAGCAAGCAGCTCTCCGACAAGCTCCATTACTCCTCTTCAGCCAATTCCCTCGGCCCGGCTGTCAGTGAGGAGCTGATGTGCAGGGTGTTGGGGAGTGCTAGGTCGATCAAAGAGAGACAAAAGGAGCAACATTTCATTTATTTAGCAGCTCCCTCATTGGCCTTTTAGTAACTTTTGTAATGAAGGCTATGAAAGTAGTTAATTGTGTCTCGTTAGCGTGACTTCTCTCAGAGGTCGAGTTTTCTCTCCAGCCACGAGACACATGAGTGGGAGGTAACAACAGACAGGCAGAACTGTGTCATGGATAACTTGGACGTTGTTTGTATTGATCCTCTCAGACTGAGCACCCTTTCATTTATAATTCAT
>JBBPBX010018338.1:19856-42152 GCA_038048925.1 Garcialebias charrua | reverse complement strand
GAAGTAGTGCAAACTGAATGAGCACATGACCGAGAGTTTAGTGATGAATAACCCGTTTGATGACACAGGGTCCAGTGTTAAAAACTTTGTGTTGAGTGATAATGTGTGAGAAAGTTTTTTGTGTTAAGGCAGTTCAAATGGGAGGGGAGGCAGAGCAGGCAGAGTGTTTAGCATTCTGACTGCCTGATGAACAGAGCTGTCTCTCAGTCTGCTGGTTCGAGCCTGGAGACTCCTCAGTCTCCTCCCTGATGGCAGCAGTCTAAAGCGGCTGTGTAGTGGGTGTGTGGGATCACCTGCCATGCAGTGGGCTTTCCGAGTGAGGCGTTTGCTGTGTAAGTCCTGCAGTGAGGGCAAGGAGGTGCCGACGATCTTCTCAGCTGCTTTCACGATGCGCTGGAGGCTCTTGCGGCAGGATGCAGTGCATGCACCAAACCACACCGTGATGCAGCTGGTCAGGACACTTTCTATGGCTCCCCTGTAGAAGGTGCACATGATGGAGGTTGAAGCTCCAGCCCTTTTCAGCTTGCGGAGAAAGTAGAGGCGCTGGTGAGCCTTCTTGGCCAGTGCTGCAGTGTTCCTGCTCCAGGACAGGTCCTTTGAGACGTGCACTCCCAGGAACTTGGTGCTGTCCACTCTCTAATGTAGTTCACTTCGCCTATCCTAACACAGTACCCTACATAAATATAAAAAAAACACATACAGTACATTTAGAGACAATTTAGAGACAATTACAGTAAATCAAAAAATAAAATTCTTACTTTGAGCTGGTCAAGCCTGTCTCCGTCTGTTTGCATGTTAGCTCTTGCAGGTCCGAGTTCTGCATTTTCGTGCTGCTCCACGCGGTCCAAACTGTTTACAAGAAGGACTGTTAGCATGTTAACTCCATACATAATGAAGGGAAAAAGAGTGAATAACTTACTGCGCCGTTTCTTCGCTGTGTCCATCCAAAAGGCCGCACCTCGTTAGCATTTTAGCTCCGCTATTAGCTGCGTTTGTTAGCATTAGCACCTCCAAAAGGCATCCGCAGCTGTTTCTTGTTCTCTGCGTTTTAGCATGATAGATCGGTGTCCATCCAACATCTGAGCTGCCAGTCGGACATTGATGCGAGCTCCCGGCCGCCGCCTGTCGGCTCCGTGCCCCCGGTGGGGCCTTAGCATCTACCCGTTCATGCTACAGCAAGGCCTGTTATTAGCATGTTAGCTCGTTGCTACTCCGGTCCGGCTCGCTGACGCTGTCTGCTGCTTCACGCGGTCAACAGCGTCGTTTTCATTCGCCCATCCGTCCCTCAGCACAACCGCCGTTCATCTACATCTCATGTATCCGTGCGTAGGAACCTCTTAGCGGACACGGTCCGACTGTCGAAGCTGGAGAGCAACCGAAGCTAACCAAAACATGGCGGCACTGCCGAAAACTGACTGCTGCCGGAAACTGGCGGAAACTGTGGGAAACTGCCGGAAACTCTATCTGTTTTTTTTATATAAATAATGTCCAAACATAACAAAATAAAATTTGGCACACCTAAAACAATTAAAAGTAAAATTGAATTTATACATGAGTTTGTAATAATTGATGTGAACATGTATGATTTGGAAATGTAATTATCAATACAGAACAAGGAGCTTCATTGATCACGTTGACTATCATCATTACATTTTAACACATTTACTATGTAAAAATTAATTTGAACTCAAGGTGGTGTGAAACATGAATAAAGTTTAGATTTTTTTACTATTATTTTTTTAATTTGAGCTAAGTTTGTGTGTGCTTTTACTGGTAATGTATACCCATAGTAATTCACAGCCCAGGTCCAGGTTGAGAAATGCGTTTAAGACAATAAAAGTGCACTGTGTACTCAAGACCATGTTTATTGTTGTGTTTATTAATATATTGTATATTTATTAGGGCTTGAGGAAGTGCTAAATAATCCATAGTTATACCTTTGGCGTCTCCCTACAACACACGTTTTCTATAGGGGAAAGGAAGCTGCAGTGACCACTTTCAATTTAATTTCATATTTTTATTAATTATGATGCGTTCGGAACTCCGAATTGTCGTAAGTCGTGGGCGTCGAGGACCACCTGTATTTTCAATGCCTCGTAGCTCATCTTCACTGTCAGAATAACGTAGAAGTAGATTGAGGTCTCTTTAGCGTTTTCGCCATGCTCTCATTCTTAAAGCCATCACAATTCTGTTGTGCTTCTGAAAGATGGAAACATTTTTTCACTGTCACACTTTATACAGACAAGTGATCAGTGTCTATATGCTATTGGAAAATATGGTAATTCCACAGTGCAGAAGTTGGCCAGATGTTCTCTAATCAGAACTGAACTGAGCTATTATGTCAACCATCCACTTTCCCACTGGCTTTCACAAAGCTATATATGCAACTCAGATAGTTACACCATGTATGTACTGTGTATATACAATGTCCACTGTCCAGCTCGACTGTATGTCGGCTACTGAACACACATTACTGTAAATGATTAAATGTAATCTGCATGTGAGCATGGAATTAATTTTAGGTTTATGGATTGATGAGGAATTATTTTATTTAGGTAACAAATGAGGTTACACGTCTGAAAAAACTTTACATTTATTGTTATGTGAAGAATTTTGCAATGCCTGTTATCAACATACAGTATATGTATTCATACACATATAATGTATATGAACCTTTTCAAAACAATCATTTAGGGGTTAAAAAAATCTGTATTATGAACTGGGGTTATGTGAAAAGACTACCGGTACTAAGTATTGTCATTTATTCTAAAATATAATGTGCAATTTATGTAATATGTTGATGGGGAGGCCGTGTCGTAGTGGTAATTGCAGTCGTCCCCCGATCGGAAGGTTGGAGGTTCGAATCCCGGTTCCCCACACCATGTGTCGTTGTGTCCCTGGGCAAGACACTTAACCCCAAGTTGCTCCCGGTAGGACTGGAAGGCGCCTTGCATGGCAGTCTACCGCTACTGGTGTATGAATGTGTGTATGAATGGGTGGATGGTTGGTATTGTAAAGCGCTTTGGGGTCCCTCATATGGGGCTGGAAAGTGCTATATAAATAAGCTCCATTTACTATTTAAGTTCCATTTGATTGTGTGCGGAATTAAAAGTATTGCTACAAAATAATGGAATACGTTGTCATTTTATGTATGCAAGATTAAATACTTCCATTAAATTATTATATTTTACAAAATTACTAAAGTTGGCCCAAAATTTAGTTGTCAGTATGTGTTAAAATTGTGTTTTTGTTAACGTGTGTTTACCCAGTGATTTTAATTTTGGATTGGGTTGCAGTCTATGTATGTCTCACATTTGTGACATCAGTACCTGTACATTTTCTATAGTACTTAAGTATTTTTGTTTCATGGGTGATTGCCCTACTCATATAAGTTTAATAGTACATTTTCCTACTAAGGATATTGTATGTGAAATTACTGTCATATATTGTTCTTATAAGTATACAAATTATATATGTTTCATTTTATACAAATTTACTAAGGATCTTATACCTGGTTTCAATGCATTATACAAAAAATATAAGTTTCAAACAGAACATATAAAAACTTTATAAAATTTATATATATCTTTTCCGTATGGGTGGATTATTGAGCATGCATCAGGGTTTAATAAACATATTTTTAAGAACATATTTTTAAGATAGACATTTTAAAATGTATATAAATACAAAAAAAAAAGAATACGAAGTGAATAAAATTAAAATTTAAATGCAGCTTAGTAGTGAGTTGTGCTATTTTTATAACAGGTCCGAGGGCACCTCAAATAGTCCTTGGGGGCGACCGGGTGCCCGCGGGCACCGTGTTGGTGACCCCTGCTCTAGTGGTTCTACACTTAATGCTCCTCAACGTCCTCCCTGAGGGGAGCGGGACAAAAAGTGTGTGTGCTGGGTGAGTGGGGTCCTTCATGATGCAGGTGGCTCTCTTCCTGCATCTGGAGGTGTAGATGTCTGTAATGGTGGGGAGGCTGAATTGTAGATGTAGACTGAAGGTGTACTCCCCAGCATAAACATAGATCAGAATGCATGAAATGGCATCTGATTTATTCAACAAAAAAATTGGGGGAGGACTCCCAGACACCCTCCTCCCTGCTTTGAGTACTATCTCCACTGCCACTGTGCTTCAATTCTCTGTTGATTGGTTGTTGTTTAGAATACTTTTTTAAAATGAAAATAAATTGGACTGTCTTTTCAATGTTTTGATCGCTGTTATTTTGACAAGCTTTATTTTAACAGCTTCTACCCTGAAGCTGATAGACTTATACATCTCTAACCAGAAAAATCACTGTAAGGAAAAAAACAAATCACTGTAATGCAACTTTAATTGGTGATATGTGACTGCTGAGCATATCATGCTGCTGATCTGCCTTTAGACTGCTTTATTCATTCTTATAATAATAATGAATTCAATTTATAACGCGCTTTTCATTAGTGAAAATCTCAAAGCGCTACACACATTGAATGCTACACACATTCATACACCGGTAGCGGCAGACTACCATGCAAGGTGCTTTCCAGTCCTACCGGAAGCAACATTCTTCTGCTCACTACAGACTCATGTTCAGGTTAAAATACCGTGTTATTTTACATTATTATTGTTTAGAATATACATGGGTATCTTAGATCTTATATACTGTTTATTTTATATTTTTGCTATTTTTGGGTGTAACTGGAACTTTGAGTACACAATTTTATTCCACCTCATGTGATGCAAATTACAATTACATTTTTTTTTTTGCCTTGACAAATTGGCGCAGTTGTTTTGTACTTGATATAACTGGTACGTCACATGATTACCCATCAAACCTTTTTCTTATATTTTTAATAAACAATCAAAATTGTATTAGTGACCCACTTAAACTGTAAAACTGATTTGCAATTTAGTTGTGCTGTTTAATTATGTTTTTGGGTTTTTAATTAAATTGCCCATGACTGGACTTTTAGGGGTGGAGATTTTTTTTAAGCGGAACTGCTTACTGGAAGGGGCAGCTCTTATGTGATATTAGGCAGTTTGTAAGTGGCTGTGATGTTTAAAATTAGTGTTTATGTAATAATTTTCAGTTTACATTTTCAGTTACCGAAATGCACCCTGTCAAAATAAGAGTTCCTGGATCCTGTTTCGGCAGGATCCATCTCAGATTAAGCCCTGATATTATGATTGTATCCATCTTATAACACATCTCATGAGATTGTGCATGAAATATTTCCAAGGTTTAGCCAAAACAGTGCCTATTTTCTTATTTCTCAACATAATATCCCATTTGTGTCAATCTCTGACACAGAAATCAGTGGGTATTATGCATTCCTTCATTCATTGTTAGTCCTTTAATTTGCTGTATTGTCTTTCCTCTCCCTTTTCTGTGCTTTGCTTTGTCACGCAGATAGTCAGTGTGTCTTACACAATTTCTATAACATTCATGTCATGCGAGGGTCTTGACAGAGCACATTAACCCAGCCAACTGATAATTTCACCCCATAACTCGCTGCAAACATAAAGACGTGCCTGAACTCTGCGATTGCTCTCCAGGAAAAGTGATTTGAATGAAGTCACAGTGAGGATAAGGTGTGCCTGTTTCCTCTCCTCCTTCTGAACGCTGGAGTTAATGGCAGGCATGCACAGGCATTGTGATGTGTGAAATAAGAGACTTTAAATCAAAGTGATTTCTTATGTTCTCCTCTCGGCTCCTGCAAAAACTCCCTGTTCCTCTGTCAGTGTCGGGTTGCGCCTCTCTGTAGAAGCTGATGCACTTGTAGCCTGCAGCTTTTTGATTGATGTTTCCAAGATTCGAGATGAAACGCAAAACAGCAGCATTGTTAAAAATAGCCCGACTAGGTCTTCAGTTTTTCTATATACCATTTTTTCAGCCAGGATAGAGAATTTACATTTCTAAAATCTATAACTAATGTAAGAACAATGAGATAGTTTAGATCTTTTGGAATGTGATCATTAGGAAATATTATGAAGTACTATCTTACCTGTTGCAGATAGCTCTTCAAACAGCCCCAGTTTGAAGAAAGAGTTTAATTTAGATTAAAGTGACCAAAGTGCATTTCTGCTATTGTAAAACCCCACGACTTGTAAATTTTTTATTGCAGTATGGAAAAATTGACCTTTAAACTACTGTCAGTTTCACATGATATTATTAATCCAGCAGAAATATTGTAATATACATGAATCATTTCTGCCTGCCCCAGAGGTCTACATGTATTTGTGTTTGCGAAACACTTAAAATTCTATGTGTAAGCTGGTATTGTGAAACTGACAGCTAAACTAAAAGTTTATTATATACTTAAAAAAAAACACTACAATTTCAAACACACAAGTTGGTTTAAAACAGGTTTTATGCACCTTATTAAACAATCTTGTATTAAAACAACTACAGCATAACATTTTTTTGTTGTACGTTTAAAGACATAACTTGTGATGTCGGCAGACTAAAATTAGCTTTAAAAATAAAGTGTGACGTGATTCATGCACTATTTTCTTGAATCGCTTTTTAGGTTGTCGCCATCTAATAAATATTTTATACAACAGTTCTGTTTAGTGAGCACAAAATAAATACTGTATTTTTCAGACTATAAGGCGCACGTAAAATATTTTTAATTTTCTCAAAAATCAACAGTGAGCCTTATAATCCGGTGCAACTTTTGTATTAATTCTGTTTGCGCTTACAGACCCTGAACCAATTGTATGTGGTGCACAAAGCTCAAAAATCTTCAAAAGTATTTTTGTTTTGCTTAATTTGCCTTATGGTCCAAAAAATACAGTATATCTCCTATTAATATTAAAAAGCTTAACATTTAAGCAGCTATACAGCTTTAGTAGTAATTTTGAACTTATTTTTATATTTTCCTTAATATTTCAGTGGAAGCATGTAATGCACGTCCACTCGGCAGAGCTGCAGTGCCTTATTTATAAAAGGAACCAGATCTGAATTTTTGCCTGTACCTGCAATCTTCCTGTCTGAAGTGCTCCATTAGCATGCTGAGCTCCCCTCCCTCTGCCAGGCGGCCCTCCTTGTAGCTCGTGTCACTTCTCTCTGGCTGCCCTTTGTAATCCCCCCTCAACCTCATTCAGCTCCTCAAACGTTCCTGCCAATTCCCCTCCCTGCTGGACGTTCCTGCCCTTCCATTACGGTGTATTCCAGTGTCACCATGCAGCTTCTTCCTCTCGGCGGCTCCGTCTCTTTCACCAAACGGATTCTCTGTGGTTCCAGTGACCAGCTGTGAAACAGAGCAATGAGCCCCGTGGTGGCTGTCAAGTGGAGGACATTCATTTAAGTCTGCTCCCTTTTCTTTCCTGCTTGGATTTTAAAATCATCTTCCTTTTTGCAGATTATTTTCCTGCTTTTTGTCTGGGCTGCTTTGCTAAAAATAAATACAAAAGGTTACGTTTTAGTAGAGCTCTTGTTTGCACGTGTGGGATATGCAGAAAATAATGAGGAAATAAGGAACTTTTACATGCATTTCATACATTTGAGATAAGAGAGTAATGCATCATGTAAAATGAGCTCCATCGTTCTTTGGCTGCACAGACGGCACTTAAAGCAATAAACTAATTTGTAGTTTTAGTCTTTTCACAGGATTTGTTGCTAATGATAAACAGATCAAATAAAGAACATTGTTAATTTTACATTTTTATCTGTGGCTGTTTGAGGGAGAAACTTGTGTTTATGTTTTTGTCACACTCCTCGTGTGTTTTTCCTTCCTACTTAATTCACTTTAATCCCCTTTTTTTGCTTCTTTCATCTTAAAGTTTCTCAGTATTTGCATATATCCAATTAAACCTCTGCACGGTGGCAGCTTTAGTGGATGTGAGGAGCCGATCGGGGCCGTTCTCCTCTCAGTCACTGTAATACATCTGCTCTCATGTTAATGAACGTTGGTGTTAAACTATGAAAACCTGCACACAACTATGGCTCATACCTAAACTCCATGTGTGAAGTGTTGCACATGAAAAATGGTGAATGGACTGTAGTTATACAGCACCTTTCTATCTTATCAAGATGCTCAAAGTGCTTTACACTACAATCTGTGCCCTCATTTACCCATTGGTACAGCATTCTATTTTTACAAAGACTAATCAGAGCTTTAGCTCACATTCATACACTGATGGGACACACATCGGAGATGATGAGGGGTTCAGTGTCTTGCCCAGTGACACTTCAGCATGGCTGCTGGTAGAATAGAACCCCCAACTTTCCCATTGGAGGACGACTGCTCTAACCACTCATCCACAGCTGCCCTGCATGCTTACAAAATGCATACAAAGCATCGCAGGAGCTGAACCCACACAGAGGATGCACATCAGTGTGTCACAAATGCATGTGCAGTTTGTCAACAGCTCCACTATCATTATTGAACATTAGCATGATTGTTTCTAAAGCCTCATTTATTCCATTTTGGAATAGCCATGGAATGGATTCCTATCATCTTTTGGTGCCACAAAAGAGTTTTAGATGTCATCTTTAAGAGTTTTAACTCGTTTATTTCCTTTACTGAAAGTTATTTGTAATACCGTAGTCCCTATACTTCTGTGGTTCGACTTTTGCGGACTCACTGTTTTGCGGGCTTTCAACGTAAGATTGTACACGACACACGATTGGCTGATGGAAAGCGACCAATCACAGCATTGTACTCTGTATCCTGTGCGCTGAATGGCTCAGTAACAGTATCATCTTGTCTGCTCTCTTTCGCTGTGCTCTTTTGGAGCGTTTAGAGTTAGAACATTGTGAATTCAAATTCAATTCAAAACTCAAAAACACTTTATGAATCCCAAAGGGAAATTAAGTGTTTTCATATCTCATCACCCTGGTTTCATTCAAGAGTTGTTAGATGCTGATAGCTGTGGGCAGGAAGGTTTCTAATGTGGCCATAGATACTGTACCAATCCGTCCACCTGGATCCAGCTTGCTGTCAGATCCAGTGGACATCTTGGTCCTCCTGGGTAGCAGGACTGCCTGAATGTCGGGCAAAATTCCTCCCTGAACAAGGGTCACTCCTCCCATCAGTCTGCCGAGCTTGTCATCACCACGGAGAGACAGCTGAAGGTGCCGGGAGATGATCCCGGTCCTCCCATTCTCACGAGCCGAGTTTCTCACCAGCTCCAGGATCTTGGTGGTCAGGTACTCGAGAATTGCCGCCATGTTGACGCCTTTTCAACTCATTTGGGATTTGGGGCTGTAACAACATTAACAACATTGCAAGAGTGTGGGAAGGGTTTATAAAGCCTTAATATATATTTAAATACTAAAATAAATATAACTTCTACTTCACAGATTTTTACCTATTGCAGGGGTGTCTGGATCATAACCCCCGCGATAAGTGTGGGACTACTGTATGTTAGCGTGAACGCTGATTCAGCATTTGCCGTTTTCTTTTTTTTTTTCTCTTCCATTTATAGATGGCCTCCCTTCACACCTTATAGCCATCCTCTCACTCCAATATGTATATATTTTTTTATAGAGAAAGAAAGAAAAGAGAAAGTGAGACAACAAAACAACAATTATCCACAAAAAGAGCACAAGGCGAACACACCAAACCTCCGTCCACAATCCTGCAAAGCACATGACAGAACACAGCAACGAAACATACAAGCATAAAGACTGATAATATTCATGACCTTGCATTAGATTTCTATATATAAACATACCCATACCTACAAATATATAGACAGTATATATACATATATATTTATATTCATTTATATACCCATCTACATATATCTACATATACATCCCTACATCCATTTGTGTGTGGTTGTGAGCATGCATAAGTGAATAAGGTTCCTCCAATAGAACATTTAGTAGCGATTGTGAAGCATCAGAGATCTGTCCCCCCAAAGCCCGAGACAGACGAAAGGGCGATCAAAGCCCAAGACCCCAGGAAGGACCCCGAGCCCAGAGTCCCCAGGACCACCCGAACAGGACGAGCCACTCGTCCACTCCCCAGATCCGACCAAGGGGAAGAACCGGACGAACCCCACCAGGGACCACACACAATGACCCCCCGGGGTCAACAGCGACAAATACACAGGCCCCCGCCAGAGCCCGCTGCACCGACGTAGCCCCAGGGCCGGTCACCGATGCTCGGGCACCGGGGACGCCCACCCCTCAGGCCCAGACCCGACAGGACCAGAGGACCCGAGCCCCACCAGGCAGCCACCAGGCCGAGCCGACCAACGCCCAAGCGCCCAGCCCCAGATAGTGAGGGTCCCAAGCACGCCCGCAGGCAGAGGAACACCCACCAGGGGGCCACGTGGCAAGAGCGCGACACTAGGTAGCCTCAGAAGTATCAGAGAGGGGGCAGTCCAAGTCCCAGCCTGACACTTAAACATTCATACACAGACACACTCATTCAGACCCACCCTCATCCTCACCCTCAGTCATAGAAAGACAAACAATAACGACACGCTCCATTCATAATCCCGAAGCACACTCTATACCCCCCAGGTCCAAGACATGTACCTGCTCCCTACATGGGGCAGCCCACATCCAAACCCAGGAGGTAGGCCCATTCATTCTGGGGTGGAGAGTAGCAGACATCCAAGATCCGGCCCACCCCGCGCCCCGCCGACAGGACAGGACACCCGAGCCCAAGCAGCCCCAGGGGGAGCGCACTGCCAGTCCCGCCCACGGCAAACCCGCAGGCCCCGAACCCCCCCACACCCCAGCACAACCCCTGACGGCCCACCCCCAGAATGTCCGCCAGGCAACCAGGGGGGTAAGAGAAAAATAAATAAATAATATATATATATATAAATAAATACATAAATAAATAAAATTGAAATTAACAAATCAAGACCCCGACACACACACCCCCGTCCCCAAATGTACTGTTGGTGAGTGTTGTTCTAAAGTGTACTTAAAAAGGAAAGAGAAGGAGCAAAGGCTGGCATTGTACCAGTTTCCCCTCCACTCCAACTCTAACCCAAGCCCTAATTGTCTAAATGCATAATGTTGAGTGAGCATAGGCATGGGGGTGAGATTGGTGTCATCCCGCCACCCATAGCCATAGTGCTCAATCCATTCCCTATATGTGACTTTTATGAAGAAGTTTATGAATGAATGTCTAAAGTGTATATAAAATTGAGTCCCAGGTGTTCTGAACAACAGAGATGTAGAACCATTGCAGCACACCCGAGACTCAAATTCCCTACATGTATTAATTTAAGATGAAGAGGGCGGAGGTGCGTGTTGAGGGATGGGGAGAAAAATATCTGCAGGAACAGTGCTCCCACAGCGAGTCAGCTCCCCCGCTGACCCTGCGTACCCCCCCAGCTCGCCAAGGTCCACCCAAGGAGCGAGGAAAAAGAAACACCTCTCCGACCGCCAGGCCATTGAGCCAAGACCAGAGAGGGACACGGCCCCGAGGGCCGCCAACAGCAGAACCAACAGCCCACACCCACCAGGGCCGCCGTGACCCCTGCGAACCGCAGTCAGCCCGCCGTCCAAGAGGGCACAAAATCCCACATGGACGACACGGCCAAGAGCGCCCGCCCAACCGCCGACAGAGCCAGGAAGCACCAAGAACAGGCCCCAACCAGGGCCCGCACAACGGCCAAGCATAGTCCAAGACCATCATCAAGGACATCCACTTAATCCCCACCCCAGAAGAAATACTACACCCACCCTTCATATTAACAACTTTCAGAACACATAACACATTAGACACCCAGGCTGGGTTTGCCCGCCCCCTCCCATTGGCCACCAGTCACGCCCCCAGACACCCACCCCAGCATATGAACCCCCAACCCACCAGCGAGCCGAGGGCCCCCGGCCAGAGCCGGGCACCAGAGCGCCAGTCAACCCATGCCCGGCGACCCGCCCACCAGAGCCCACGACCCCCGATCCCCACCAGGCCCAAGCCCGGGGACGACACGTCCCCAGAGTCCCAAGCCCCCGGCGCCCGCCCCGAAACCACCCCAGCACAGCCGGGTCACCGACCGGCGACCCATGACTGCCGCCACCGACCACCCGAGGGCCCGCATGCCGCCCCTAGCAGATATCCCCCAGAACCCCCCCGGTCCTCCCCAGGTCGAAGACAGGGTCCTCCCCGCCCAAGCAGCCCCAACCCCCCGGCGCCCCAAACCCCAACCTCCCCCCCTCCAGCCCCAATGCCCCACAAGGCCACATCCCAGACCCCCACCCTCACTACGTAACGGAACCGATCAAAGAGTGCCAAATAGATTGATCCAATGTGTCGGCAGATGCTGTTTCAAGACTAATATGATCTAACAGAAGATTTTTATACTGATTAATGCTAAGATTATTTTTATTTTTCCAATTTACGAGTATGGTTTTCTTTGCGATGCATAAGGCAGTGAAAAGCATATAGGATGTATTTTTTTCTAGTATAACATCTTCAAAGATACCCAATAAGCAAACAGATGGAGAGAGTGGGATATTAAATTTCAAACATTTAGACAAGTCTTCACATACCTGTACCCAGAACCTCTGAACGGGTGGACAGAACCAGAGCGCGTGAATATAATCATCAGGTGTATTACTTATGCACTGTGAGCACTTGTTAGATGGTATAAAGCCCATCTTAAACATTCGCTGACCTGTATAATGTACTCTATAGAGAACCTTATATTGTATTAATTGTAAATTGGAGATTCTAGTCAATTTAAAAGTATTTGAACATACTTGAGACCAAATTTTTTGTTCAAAGTTGATTGATAAATCTGACTCCCATTTTTCAACAGGTAGTGCTATCGAGTCATCGATTCTAGACAATTTTTTGTATATTTTAGATAATAATTTGGGTGGTTGAAAATTAATAAACTCTAACACACATGTTGGTGTTTCCAACACTGTTTTATTAAGCTTAAATTTCTTTTTTACAATTGACTTAATTTGTTGGTATTGTAGGAAATATTTATTATCAATGCCATATTGTATTATTAATTTATTAAATGGAATAAAGTCTATACCCTCAAATATGTGTTCCAGACATTCAATACCTTTCATTCTCCAACCTGAGAAATTTAACATATTATTTTCTTGTTGAATGTCAGGATTGTTCCAGAGAGGTGTTTGTGTAATGGACCTACCCAGGGTCAAATTAAGGTTTTTGAACTGTCCAGTGATGACCTTTACTGACCACTCAGTAAAGCAAGACATTTACTACAAAATCATTCATTTAGCTATAATCTGATAAATATAGTCACCAAAAGAGACTATTTCTATCTTTGATTTTATCCTAATGTGATCAAAAGAATAACTTTTGTCATTTTCATGATGTGTGCTTTTAAGCTGTGTCATTCTCCAAGAGTTAAACTGTGTTCACTGCTGTGTTTAAAGGTGAAGCCTTCGGGTCACAGAGACCGGACGGTTTTGTTTAGAAACTCAGAGACAGTCTCATGAGCAGGGCTCCAGCGTTATCTGTCTTTTTTCCTAAACATTTCTCTCTGCTGCTGGCTTTAACCTTGGGTATGATAAGACAAATGAACTCCTCGACTGGTCCTTCCTTAAGTACTAGTTCTAAGCTTTTGCTAAAGGCTTCAGAGAGTTGCTGGAAACTTCTAAGAGATGTGAACTTTCCCAAGAGCTGGACACGTGTGGTCAAGAGCTAACGACCGGCGTCTTCAGCTAAGGACTGATAACAGGCTGTTATGAGTCTACTTCGAACAAGCGTAAGATCAAGAACTTTGTCTATTCCTTCTTGGAATAAGTTTATCTTGAAGTCAGAGGCCTGAAGCTGACATATTCTCTGATGACCAACGCAAAAACCAGGAGACGTTGAAACGTAAACTAAAACCAGTTTTGGACGTGCTGGGACTAAGGACTCTGTGCATCTGAAGGCTGGTGTCACCTCTTACCGGGCTGTCGTCGAAAGGTAAAAGAGCTGTTTACAAAACGTACTTGGATTTTAGCAGAAGTCGGAGGAGAAGTGTCACTCTGGTCTCATGCTCAGGATAATTTCCTTCTTAAATCTTTCCTCCTATTTCTTTTCCCTCTCAACCTAAGCTGGAAACTATATTTTTTAAGTTAAAGAGCCCACAGACTAAATATGTTAACATCCAATATTTATGTCTGTTGTGTTGAATTTAAGTGTGCTGACGTTTTAAATTGAAAGAAAGTGAAATCATGTCAATCAAGTGTAATGGTGTTAATTTAGTTGATTTATTTTAAATAAATGATAGTGTCTTTTTGACATATCAAACTAAGTTAACGTCTTTGTCACTTAATGGCTCTGTTTATTTGTCCATCATAAAGATCACAGAAATATTGGGTAAACTGAAAAAGAAGAGAATCCGTGAAATTACTATTCAATCTGAATAAGTAAATTAAGGTAAAAAGGAGGTCAGTATTAAACTGACCCCCCCTTTAAACCCTTTACATTTGTCTACATGGGAGTAGTGAAGACTTTGTCATTTTCAGATACTCCCACCATGCTGTCAGAGATGAGCCAATATTGATGCTCTTAAAGCAGACATGTCTTTTTAAATCTGTACTGATAAATGGTAGATCTGAAATCCTAATATTATTACATAAAGTTTGTTCTATATCTATCCAAGTTTCATCTAGTGCATTCGGTTTTAACCACTTTGATATATATTGTAACCTGTTGGCTAAATAGTAGTAATAAAAGTTTGGAAGTTCTAATCCTCCGGTATCTTTAGATTTCTGTAATGTTTTTAAACTAATACGTGGAGTTTTATTTTTCCAAAGGAATTTAGATATAGAAGAGTCCAGGGACTTAAACCATTCAGTTGAAGGTTTATTTGGAATCATTGAGAATAAATAATTTATTCTCGGCAGCACCATCATTTTTACTGAGGCAACTCTTCCCATAAGTGATATGGGTAGAGATCTCCATCTAGTAAGATCGTCTTCAATTTTCTTTAATAATGGGATATGATTTAATTTTATTAAATCCTCTAATTTAGGAGAGATATTAACACCTAAATATTTAATGTTACCTGATTGCAGTCTTTCATTAAGAGAATTATTAAACACGCAATTTATTGGAAGAACTGTAGATTTTGTCCAGTTTATAGAATAATCAGAAACTTTTGAGAATGAGTTTATTAACTTGATAACATTAGATATTGAGTTTCCCGAGTTCTCAAGAAAAAGCAAAACATCATCAGCATAAAGACTAATTTTATGTTCTATGTTTCGACCCTTTATTCCTTTAATATCAGCACTTTGCCTTATTGCTGCTGCTAAAGGTTCAATAAAAATAGCAAATAATGCTGGTGAAAGTGGGCAACCTTGCCTGGTGCCCCTCTGTAAACAGAAGCTTGAAGATAATTGATTATTTGTCCTGACGCACGCTGTTGGTGAACTATATAATATTTTTAACCAGTTAATGAAGTAATTCCCAAAACCAAATTTATTTAAGGTAGCAAATAAAAAATTCCAATTTACTCTATCGAATGCTTTTTCAGCATCTAAAGAAAAAATAGCTGTTTCAATATTTTTAAAATACGAATACTCTATTACATTATATAATCTGCGAGTGTTTGTGTTCGAGTGTCTTCCCTTTATGAATCCGGTTTGGTCTGGATGTATAATAACAGGAGTTATCTTCTCTAGTCTTTTTGATAAGACTTTACAAATTATTTTAACATCTACATTAATAAGAGAGATTGGACGATAACTGGTAGGTAATACTGGGTCTTTGCCTGATTTTAATAAGAGACTAATGTTAGCTGAATTCATATGTGTTGGTAGCCTGCCATTTCCTTCTGACTCAAGTAGCACTCTATAGAATATCGGTTCCAGTATATCCCAGAATTCTTTATAGAATTCCACTGGATAGCCATCAGGACCTGGAGATTTCTTATTAGGCATGCTTTTAATTGCTTCATGGAGCTCATCTGATGTTAATGGTGAGTCTAGTTTTGATGACTGACTAATATCTAGTTTTGGAAGTGTTACTTTCTCCAAGAATTCATTAATATCCTCATTAGATGGATTTATTTGTGGAGTGTATAGAGTTTTATAGAAATCTTTAAAAACATCGTTTATTTTTCCCTCATCATAAAATATATTTCCATTTTCATCTTTAATACCATATATAGATGTTTTTTCTTTGTTTAATTTGAGTTGATTAGCTAAAAAGTTCCCTGATTTATTACCGTATTCAAAATGATCTAATCTAAGTCTTTGTATCAAGAATTTATTTTTCTTATCAATATATTCATTTAGTTCTAATTTTAATTTGCGTAGCTTTTGATGTGTTTCCTCACCTTGTAGACCTTCTAACAATTTAATGGATTTCTCTAATTCATCAATACGTTTATTTTCTTTTTTCTTTTTATTTGTTGAATAGGATATTATTTTACCTCTCATGACTGTTTTCCCAGCCTCCCAAAGTGTACATGCTGAAGTTCCTGGCAAGTCATTAAACTCTAGATACGATGCCCATTCTTTTTTAAAATATTGCAAAAATTCTTCTTCTTGTAGCAGTGATGTATTTAATCTCCAATTTATATTTTTTGTTGTTGTTTTTTTTAAATCTAAATTTACAGTAACTGGTGCATGATCGCTGACAGCAATAGGGTGTATCTTAGTGTCTGAAATGTTTGTCATCAATGAATTGCTTACTATGAAATAATCTAGACGAGAATATGAGTGATGCACATGTGAAAAGAATGAATATTCTTTGCTATCAGGGTGAAAACAACGCCATGCATCGCAGAGCCCATAATCATTCATATACTGTTTAACTATATTTATAGATTGCCAACTGCGTTGAGTTCCCGCTGCATTCAGTCTGTCTAATTTGTCATCTAAACCAAAGTTGAGATCACCTCCCATCACCAGTGAGGAATCCATGTGATTTGATAGGGTGGAAAAAAAATCATGAAAAAAAGCTGCGTCGTCTACATTCGGTCCATATATGCTAACAATACAATAATTTTGTCTAAATATTGATAACTTTAATATTATATATCTACCGTGCGGGTCTATAACCTGATCTAATACTGTGAAGTTAACATTTTTATGTATTAAAATTGCCACCCCTCTTTGTCTTGAATTATAACATGCTGAGAATACATTAGGAAACTCTGAAGATTTAAGCTCCTCCACAGTTGAGGCCAATTTATGAATTTCTTGGAGTAATACAACATCTGCCTTTAATCTTTTAATCTGGTTAAAAATTCTATATTTTTTACGTTGGCTACCGGCTCCATTAATGTTCCATGTGACAAACCCTAAGGTACCCATACCTGTGCTAATGATAATATAGCTAAACCACACCCATTATCTGAAATATATAAGATAGTAATATATCCAGACAAAAACATATCCCTTAATGAATAACTATATATGATTTTTAAATAAAGTAATTGCTGTTTCTTTTGAAAATGAATCAGGGAAGTTTTCATTCATAAAGTAATTGTATGGATATACAAAGACGTGTGTGAACCCTTGTGCTTGTGCGCTGATAATTGTTGAGTTAGAAAAATATAGACAAGAAAACAAAGAGAAATGATATACATGGAAACATAATTCAGATAAGAAAAAACAAAAAAAAAAAGCATTTGCCGTTTTCTTGCTTGCTTGTTGTTTTATTTTTATATGCTTTTTGCAATCTGACGACCGTACTTTAGCTTATTTTGCACTATTTTGGTTAGTCAAATATCAAAATGTTCAGCTCATTCAAATGATAGCTACTTTGGCATTTAGGTTTTGTACCTTTGTTACATTAATGCACATATTTTCACTGTAGGGGGACACACTGAGATCTTTTCAGTTTCCTCAGAAACAATGGGCTATTTGAAAGATGCTTTAGCATTGCTTTATTTTATTTTTGTTGGTCCGATTTTACTTTTACCATACCATACCGTACCACTTTATTTATAGAACACTTAAACAGACACAAGGCCAACCAAAGTGCTGTACAATAGAAACAAACAAGCAAAGCAAACAGAAAAAACTTAAAATAAAAATATAGGGATGGGAATTGCTAAGAAATTATCAATATCAATTCCTTTATCTACATCATTTATCGATTCAATTCCTTATCAATTCTGTTATCAATTCTCATTGGGTTAGGCAAAAAAATATAGTACACCATTTGTGTGCATGAAGTATTTAATGCTCTTTCACCAGAACAAAAATAGAACTTTTATGAAAAAATAATTCCTAATTAACATTATTAAGGGGCTGTCCTTGGTTGGAATGGGTGATAGGCTTCTATACAGTTGGACTTCTGTCCTCTTCCTCAAAAAGTTATTCTAGGGCTGTCTCTTTTTGCTGCTTTACAGGAGGCATCTGAAATTATTGACATAACCACAACTTGTAATTCACAAGTTTCAATTTTAAAATAAATAGTGTAATAATCCATGCAATCTATCATCTTTCATTACAAAAAACAAAACTTACATAGTTATCTTCATCCTCTTCTGCCTCCCTCTTCGTCTCCCAGCTCTGCCAGCTTCAGAAGAAATTCACCATTAAAAACACTGAGCAGCAAAAAAAGCTCTCACAACAGAAAGAGGCTACAATGAAACACACTGAACAAAAATATAAAACAACACTTTTGTTTTTGCTCCCATTTCTACGGTGGCATTTTTAGGTCTGTTGTGTGTTGATATCATCATCCTGAAAGCTAAAAGTGTGCTAGCACTAGCCTCTGAGCCAGCCAGACTCCGGCAATCCTCGTCAACTATGTTATTACAGGAGATGGAGATTAATATACAACACAGTGGAAGCAGTAAAGCAAAAAAGTAACAAGTGACAGGAACTGGATGAGTTTAACGTTAGGTGCTGCAACATTTAAAACAGAGGCGGACGCTAGTTTGTTAGCTCCGCTTCCACAACCACGAAGCAGCGTGTTAAAGACGGTACATTTGTACAAACTCACCTCATGCTGAGTGGTCAAATGCTTCTCTCTGCATGTTAGAAGTATTTCCGCCCTTTATTGTAATCAACGCTTTGTATGTGTTGAAAGTAGACCTGGTTTCGTCTTCACTTTTTCCTCGACGCCATGTTGAACACCAAATACGGCGCATGTCTGTGATGTCATCACGTAAATGCGTCACCACGACGAGTCAGTAGAACGACTAAGAGAACCGATAAACATAACCATTAAGACAAGCATCCTACAATTCCAGGGAATTGAACTCTAAAAATTCCCATCCCTAATAGCAACAGAAACTAACTAAAATGGCGAACAATGTATAGTACAGAGAGGATCAAAACAAATCACACTGTGTTAAAGGCGAGAGAATAGAAGTGGGTTTTCAAGCAAGACTTAAATACTGTGAGTGAGGGAACCTGCCTGACACTCAGTGGTAACTCATTCCACAGTCTTGGACCTGCAACAGAGAAAGCCCTGTCACCTCTGAGCTTACGGCGAGTATCTGGGACTGACAGAAGCATCTGGTCTGCTGACCTCAGAGAGCGCCGTGGGACATATGGCTGCAGAAGGTCAGTGAGATAGGGTGGAGCGGAACTGTTCAGAGATTTTAAAAACATACATGAGTATTTTAAACTGGATCCGAAACTTTTAGCTTCTAGCTTCTGCTACCTTTATCTAGCCAATGAATACTTTTAACTTTTAACTATCCTTTAGAGTTTTTAAGCTGGCATATAGTTAAATGTGGCTTTAGATGCTGTTCTCCTTTTTTAAATGTGTTTTTCATCTTGCCATTTTCTACCTTTACCTTTATTTTAGTTCACATTTTGCTACTTTTATCAATCAATCAATCAATCAAGCAAGCAATTTATTAATTTCAAATTTTAAAAACAGAAGAGTAATGTTTACAAAAAAACACAATATAAAATCAAAAAATACATGAAATGAAAGGAGGCAGAAGAAGAAAAAAATCTTGTTATATCTGCCCCTTCTTCAACAAAATTAATTCATACAATCAATTCAAACAGCAATCGCAAAAAATAAGATTATAAATGATTTCTCACACAATACCATATATAGTAATTTGCATATGATCTAATTTATGAATATTTGTTCAAAAATTTTTGTTTTAATTGTTTTTTTTTAAATATAGATATTGATTTTGCAATTTTAATATCAGGTTCTAAACCATTCCAAAGTCTTATTCCTTGTACTAAAGTAGACCTACTCTTTAAACTGGCTCTGTGTTGTGGCATAACAAAAAGATATGTTCCCTTGAGATTATAAGTACTAGTCCTTTTTACAAAAAGCATTTGGATATTTAAGGGTAAATTGAAATTCTGAGCTTTGTATAATACTAAAAGAATATTATAGTCAACCAAATCATAAAATTTCAACAACTTCAATTCATAAAACAAAACATTTGATGGATGGCAGTAATGTTTTCTTGCTATAATTCTTATGGCTCTCTTCTGTAAAATAAAAATAGGTTTGGTTACAGTTTTGCACGCTGTACCCCAAACATCTATACAGTAAATTAAGAGCGGGAGTATAATTGTATTGTATAACAAATATAGTGCTTTATCATTTAGTAAATCTCTAACTCTATATAGCCCTGCAATAGACCTAGGTATTTTAGTTTTTACAAAATGTATGTGTTGTTTCCATGACAACTTCTCATCAATAATTACACCCAAAAACTTCACCTCACTTACCCTGCATACTTCAAAATCGTCAATCTTAAAAGGAGCATCAATCGTTAGCTTTTTCTTACTAAATATCATATAATTGGTTTTATCTATATTTAATGATAACATATTTAACTTAAACCAATATTGTATTTTTACAAACTCAGAATTTATCAACTCAAACATTTGTTCCAAGTTTTTACCTGAACAAAAAAAAGTAGTGTCATCAGCAAAAATAATACATTTAAGGACACTAGATACCTTCATTAAATCATTTACATATAAAATAAATAACTTAGGTCCAAGAACAGAGCCCTGTGGTACTCCAGATGATACATTACTTAAATTAGATCTTACATCTTCAATTTGAACAAACTGTTTTCTGTCTTTTAAATAACTAGATATCCACTGTAATGCAGGTCCTCTAATACCATATTTTTTCAATTTATCAAGTAAAATGGTATGGTCAATGGTGTCAAATGCTTTTTTTAGATCGGCAAATATACTTATACAATGTAGCTTTTGATCAACAGCTGTGGTAACTTGTTCCATTAATTCCATAAGAGCCATGGAAGTTGACTTATTTGATCGAAATCCATATTGACTATTACTTAGAATGTTATTATTATTATATAGAATGTTATTTTTATCCAGAAATTGGTCAAGTCTAGTTACAAAAAGTTTTTCTAAAATTTTTGAAAACTGTGGCAACAAGGATATAGGTCTATACAGTAGTTGTTAAATTCACTTTCATCTCCATTTTTGAATAAAGGAATTACCTTTGCTATCTTCATTCTATCTGGAAAAACTCCAGTTGAAAAAGACAAATTACATATATATTGAAATGGTTCAATAACATGACACATTATTTCCTTAACCACCATCATATCCATGTCTTCACAGTCTTTCGATTTTTTGTCGGTACATCTGTTAACTACATTCATTATTTCATCTTTATCAGTTCCCTTTAGGAACATACTGTTCACACAATTATCGATCAAATAACTCACATTGTCCTCCATTTTTGGTATGGTAGCCGCAAGGTTGGGTCCAACATTCACAAAGTAATTATTAAATTAATTTACAATTTCATGATCATCATGTATTTCTTTGTTATTTACCACATAATGTTGAGAAAGATCCACGCTAACCTTATTTTTCTTTTTTAGAACACCGTTCATTACTCGCCATGTTGCCCTTATATCACCACCACATTTATGTAACAATTCACTATAATACTCTCTCTTATGTTTCCGTATGATCCATGTTAACTTGTTCTTGTACACTTTATATTTGTTTTCTGCCTCTAGTGTTCTGGATTTCAAAAAACAAGAGTGATAGTTCTTTTTTTACAAGCATTTTTCAGACCATTGTTATCCAAGGTTGATTGATGGTAATTTTCTTTGTATTAATTTTTAGCTGGCACTTTGCTAATTTTGGTGTTTAGCTAGTGGTTTGCTACTTTCTACTTTTAGCTGGTAGTTTGTCACTTTTTTCTGCTACTTTCAGTTTCTGTTCTGCTCATTTTAGCTTCTTTTATTGTCATTTTTGGTTTAACAACTCAATTTTAGCTTTTTCAGCTTATTTCAGTGAAGTATTTCAGCACTCAGCAATCACACTGAATTTTTACAGAACATGAAATCTTTCTAGTTAGTCTAATAAAAGCTCCTATTCTTACAAATGAGCTTCACTCAGTACAGAGAGCAAAAATGCAGCGTATCAGAAAAGATATGTTTGTGAAGCAGTAAACTGCCTGGTGTGTGTGTGTGTG
>JBBPBX010018338.1:0-13654 GCA_038048925.1 Garcialebias charrua | reverse complement strand
ATCAACAGAGGACGCCATTTCTTCCGTGGTCCACACTGCTCTCACCCACCTGGATCAGAAAGACTCATACGTGCGTCTGCTCTTTGTGGACTTCACATCTGCCTTCAACACCATGATCCCCCAAACTCTGATAGACAAACTATCTACACTTGGACTAAGCCCCTCTATTTGTAACTGGGTACTAGACTTCTTAACAGACAGACCACAGTCCGTGAAGATCCACAACTTCTCCTCCTCCACCATAACCCTCAGCACTGGCTCTCCTCAGGGATGTGTGCTGAGCCCCCTTCTGTTCACTCTGCTCACATATGATTGTACAGCCACACTTCCAGGCTGTCATATTGTTAAGTTTGCAGATGATACAGCGGTGGTGGGATGCATCACAAACAATGATGAGTCCAGCTACAGACAGGAGGTGGAACACCTGGAGAGCTGGTGCAAAGAGAATAATCTTCACATGAATGTGAAGAAGACAAAGGAGATGATTGTGGACTTCAGAAGGAACAAACACACCCATGCCCCACTGAAAATAGGTGGGTCTGCAGTGGAAGTGGTCTCCAGCTACAAATACTTGGGTGTACACATGAATGATAACCTCAGCTGGAGCAACAACACCACCAGCCTGATCAAGAAAGGTCATCAGAGACTCTACTTCCTCAGACGGCTGAGACGAGCTGGTCTGAGCAGCCCAGTTCTCACCTCCTTCTACAGGTGTGCAGTGGAGAGCATCCTGTGCTCCAGCATCAACGTGTGGCATGGAGGCTGCACAGTTGAAGAGAGGAAAGCTCTGCAGAGAGTGGTGAAGGCTGCACAGAAGTCTGTTGGAGTCAGTCTCCCCACCATCACAGACATTTACACCTCTAGATGCAGGAAAAGAGCCACCTGTATCATGAAAGACCTCACTCATCCAGCACACTCACTCTTTGCCCCACTCCCCTCAGGACGGAGGTTGAGGAGCATCAAGTGTAGAACCACTAGACTGAGGAACAGCTTCTACCCTGAGGCTGTTAGACTCATGAATAAATAAAAATAAAATTAAAATAAACACTGCAAAATATCACATCATGCTGATGCTGATCTGTTTTCTTGTTGCTGTGTTCATCTGTGTTCATCTGTGACCATCTGCTCATACAAACTCATGTTCGTGCTGCTGTTTATTCCCACTATATTAGGCTTAGTGTATTACTAGTTGATGTTTTTCTTAGTTAGTTCTAGATGTTATTACTGTTTTTCTCTTTCATTTGTTGTTGGATGTAACTGGGACCTCGTGTACATAATCTCGTTTTCATCACATGTACCACATGCGGTGCAAATGACAATAAAGACTCTCTCTGACTCTGATATATATATATATATATATATATATATATATATATATATATATATATATATATATATATATATATATATATATATATATATACATACTGTATATATATATGGATTTTTTTTTAAAGCCGATTTACGCAGTTTCTGGCAGTTTCCAGTTTAGCTGCAGAGGCTACAGCTTGTCCTGTACTCTCTAAAAAAACTAAGTCTGGTCCTCTGGAGATTCAAAAAACAAAACAAAACTTGTTGGAGCAAGCTGGACAGGCAACAGCTGTGGAAAAGTAGCTGTTTTATGGACGGCGGTTTTACAATGTAAACGAATGGAGAATCCGGAGGAGGGACGGAGGAACGGAGGAAATGGCTTCACCAGCAGTCCAGAGTAGGAAATTAACTCTTTTTTTCCTTTCATTATGGCTTACATTAGGGCTTAGTGTATTACTAGTTGATATTTCTCTAAGTTAATTCTAGATGTTATTACTGTTTTTCTCTTGCATTTTTGTTGGATGTAACTGGGACCCCGTGTACATAATCTCGTTTTCATCACATGTACCACATGCGGTGCAAATGACAATAAAGACTCTCTGACTCTCTCTGACTCTGACTCTGACTCAAATGTATGTGTTTTTTGATAATTATGTAGGGTTCTGTGTTAGGATAGGCTAAGTGCTTGGTAAAATACAGTACTGTACGTACAAGGTGCAGTTTGGACGTATGTTTCGAGTTACGTCGAAATTCGCTCTACGGCAGAGCGTAGGAACGGAACTCCGTCGTAAGTCGAACAGAAAAAATATGGATGGATGTTGTTGTGCTATATAAACTAAAGGCTGTTTTTTTTGCTACCACAGCACAAACATTTAACGAAATCCAGAATTCACCATTTTGGAAAATGATGGTAATACAGTAGCTACTTTACTGTGTATTTACAACAAGTGAATTATATCAACAGTGTGAAGTAATCAGCAGGACAGGACTGTAACTCTGGAGAGCAAGGGCCAAAAGCAGTTGGAGGCTTTATCCTGGATGGTTTGAGTATTTATGTAGCTGTATGTAGGGTAGGCACAGTTGTCACTGAGGCAAAGTCCCAAAACGTTCCAGTTGCGCGGAGTGAGGAAGTTCCAGAAAGGTTCATACAACCGGTGGGCAAGTGGTGGAAGGCAAGGAATGGCTGGAGAGATCATGAGGAGGCTCAGGAGAAACCAGGGAGGTCCAAGACTCAGGCGGAACACAGGAGTAAGAGCTACAACACGGAGAAGTCAAGATTAGTTTTCACAACACACCATACTGTAAAGGCCAGTAACACAACTACCTGTTGGCAGATAATGCACCAGCGTCAGATTGGAGTCATCTGCTGCCTTATGTATTGTTGGTGCCCTCAGGTGCAGGAAAAGCTGCAGGACACAAACGGGGAAACCTACAACTTTATTTTTTGTAAAAGAACTACCTGTGTAGGATGTAAAAAAATAGCACATACAGAGCACACCTTGGCACACCTGTGGCCAACATTTTAGTTTTTATTTTATTGTGTTTGCTGGTGTCATGGCAAAGACGGGTTCTGCAGACATGATTCTTCAAACCTGTCTCTTCACACAGAAAATGTGAGTAAACGCATGCACCACGAGCACTCAGCTAATGTGTGACTATACGTGCAACTCCAAACAAGCGGTGCAGTCAAACTGGGTGATTCCCCGTTGTGAGAAAACATTTTCTGTCAGCGCAAAGCTCTGTGTTGTTTGGTTAACGTCTCGCTGAGAGCACTGACATGCTTCATGATGTGATTTCTTCTTTGGTTTTTCCTTTTCTGCCTCTCACCACTGTTCTACTCATGAATATCTCATTAACACTGGATTTAACTTTCTACTGAGTCACCTGCATTTGTTTATCATGAATATAATCATTCTATAATAAATTTTATGTCAGCTTTTCATGTGCCACGTACACCAGAACCAGAATATATTAACACAAATGTCTGGAAGTTCTGACTTCTTGAACAATATCAAGTATTAATAAGATTTAGTCTCTAAATAGCATGCCATTTAGCACACATTGATTACCTCAGTGACAATGGAAGTGTGTCTGATCTGTGTGCAGGTTTTTGGGTGTCCCTCCCGGAAGAGGAAGTTGCCCCCTTACTGGACCTTTGCCCTTTGACCTCATCTACACCGACTACCACGGCTTGCAGCAAATGAAGCAGCACATGGGTCTTTCTCTAAGGAAACACAAGTAAACTCTCACAACTGTGACTTCTGTTTGCTCATCATCAAATGTTGTTATATATATATGTGTGTTTGTGTGTGTGTGTAAATATTCACTAATATAAACTACTGTCGTACTTGCCGCCGTACACGTCGCACTGCCGTATAAGTTGCAAAAGGCCAATTTTGTCTAATAAAGTAAAAAAATAAAAAAATAATCATATACGTCGCTTCGCCGTATGTCGCATCTATTATGCGTCACCGCAGACCACCCAGAGACATGGGCCGGTGTTGTGCCAAAAATCGAATGACTGTCAAATGGCGAACACGGGACTGTGCACGGGAGGACTTTAACAAGAATTTAACCAGATTAACCTTTAAAAACAATTATGTGTTTGCTTGAAATTATAGCAAAGATGTGTCTCAGTTGAACTTTTCCTTAATAAATGCACTTTGACGGAACTCCTGGAGCAAACGTCAAATCAGTTGCATTTCACCGTGCCGCCCAGGCTAGACAAAGGTGGCTTGTTATGGCAAGCCAAGTGTCTCATTAATAGCCATTTTTACTTATTAACGTGACACTTGGCTTGCCATATTAGTTGAGGGCCCTCTAGTGGCTGAAAATGATAGTGTTTAATATTTTCCATGTCAGAATGAATGCAATTGTCAGATCGAAGCCAAAAATTGGGTTATAAATATGGTGGAAAAAAACATTAAAATGTTGCTTCACTGTATAAGTCGCAGGCATGATAATCTAAGCAAAAAACCTGCCATTTATGCAATGAAAAATATGGTACTTAAAACGTGTACTACTATTCCTACTCCGTGTTTTTTCACTTATCGCGAGACTTCAGGGTACGGATCCCCTGCGATAAACAAGGGACTACTGTTTTCTATTGTTGTTATTGTTATTTGAACAATCTGGTATTGTATTGTATCAAAACCTGAAATTGATCAATTACTGTAAGCAACAATTCTTTGTTTTTAAAATCCAAACAAAGACAAATGAAATTGAGCCGCTTCTACTGCAGCTTGCAAATCTTGAAAATAAATTTAATAATGAAAAACAAGACACATTAAGAAACGGTAAAATTATAGAAGTGTGAAAACAGTTTTCAATGTTTGTTCACCGTAGTGCTTTAGATATTTTGTAATGCAGTTTTTTTTTTAAAGTTTGTTTTCATTCTGCATTTACTCTGAATCTATAAACTGCCCGGCTTTCAGAATTGAAAAAGTAAATAAAAAATTGTGCTTCTAACAAGTATTTTTCCTTATCCATTCAAAACTTTGTAGTGTGTTGTCTTTTATCATCTTACACACAGCTGTTAATCCTTTCTGTGTCCATTCCTTGAATTTATTGTCCAATTTATTTGGAGTAAATTGTGTATCATATGCACACCACTTTAAGATTACTAGATCCTCTTCTAATGTGTATGTTGTTATTACAGTTTTTCACATTTTCAGAGTCAGCTTGATCCAAGGGTTATCTATGTTCTTTATAGCATTTTGTAGGTCACTGTCCGCTAGGAGTGCTTGTAAGGGGGTGGGGGTCAGGGCCTCTTCTATGTTCTTCCATTGAGCTTTATATGAAGGATTGCACCAACAGATCATAGGCCTCAGCTGTGCTGCCCAGTAGTAATCTCTAAGGGAAGGATGGCCCCATCCCCCTTTATCTTTTGCTAATTGTAATGTTTTTAATCTAATCCTGGGTCTTTTACCTTGCCATATGTATCTAGACAGAATTTTTTCCCATTCATTAAATTGTGATTGGTTTAGTACAATTGGTAGAGTCTGGAACAAATACAACAACTTTGGCAAAATACTAATTTTAATTGAGTCTATTCTTGAGCTGAAACTTAAATATGGGATAAGATTCCATCTAGCTATATCATCTTTAATTTTATTTTGTATTGGTGAGTAATTATGTTTTACTAGATCTCTTAGGTCCTTTGGAATTATTATTCCTAGGTATTTAATATAGTCTGTTTGCCATGATAGATCATATTTTTTCTTGATTTCTTCTGGAGGATTGTAATTGTATTTAAGTAGTCGAGTTTTACTTATATTTATTTTGTATCCTGATAAGACACCAAAGCGTTCAAACGATTGCATTAGTTTAGGTAGAGAGCTTGTTGGTTGTCCCAGAAAAATTAAAATATCATCTGCATAACAGGCTAATTTGTGTTCTTTCCCATGTACAGTGATACCCCTTATTTCATTGTTTTGTCTTATATATTGAGTGAGTGGTTCTAGGTATAATGCAAATAACAGTGGTGAACATGCACAGCCCTGCCTTGTGCCTCTTTCCAAAACAAAGCTGTTTGATAAGCATCCATTAATTTTTATTCTAGCAGTTGGTTTTTCATATAGTGCCTGTATGGTTTTAATTATTGTTTCATTCATGCCAAATCTACGTAGAACTTGATAGAGGAAACTCCAATTCACAGAGTCAAACGCCTTTTATGCATCAATACTGATTACCATCGCTGCTCTTTTTTCTTTTTGAATATGATTTATAATATGTAGTGTCCGTCGTATATTATCTTGTGTTTGACGTTCTCGTACAAAGCCATAAAAAAAAATTTTTTTCGTTCTGACGTCTTGTAAATCTGAAAAACAAGATAAAATAAAATCCTCCAGTGAACAAGTCAGCATCCTTCCAACAAGTCCTCCTTAGCTTTAAGTGACCGAACATTAAAGTCCCAACTATCATTAAAAATTAAACATTTTAATAAATATTTTCAGATTAAATCACTTCAATTTATTTTGATTTGTTCTTTTCTTTTCTACTCATAAAAATGTGTTTAAAGGCCATCTCCCTATCTGTTGAGTACAGAATCATTGATCTCAGGTTTTCTAGGTTTTCTATTTGAGTCTGATTCTAATTATTTAAACAAGCTTTTATGTTCATGTACTTATAGAGGAAGTTTGCCTGTTTTGTAGTGTTTACTTTTTATTTCCAGTACATTTTCAGTCCATACCAAAGAAAAGCACAGTTTTCTTTAAAACCTGTTTCCAGTAATTTGAGACATTTTGACCCGTTAGTTATCTCTTCCAGCACAACTCTGAATTAATCCCAGCACTTTTCACATTTTGTCTCAGGTGCCACATCCGAGTGATTGACACCTTTGGCACAGAGCCTGCCTACAATCACGAGGAGTACGCCACCCGGCATGGCTACAGAACCAACTGGGGCTACTGGAACCTTCACGGCCAGCAGTACATGACCATGTTCCGTATGTAGAGTTAAATCCATCCATCCATCCATCCATTATTTTTACACACTTCTTTTCTTCCTTTTTGGGTCACTGGGTCACATGTGCCCATGCCTAGCAGTCACTGTGCGAGAGGCAGGGGACACCCTGAACAGGTCCAAGTCCATCACAGGGACAGGGACGCTCATTCACACCTAGGGACAATTTAGAGCTATCAATCAGATTAAGATGCACGTTTTTGATCTGTGGGAGGAAACTGGAGCACCCAGAGAAAACCCACACATGCACAGAAAGAACATGCAAACTCCACCCAGAAAGCCCCCCTGGCTGGGATTTGAACCATCGACCTGCTCACTGAGAGGCGGTAGCTCTACCAACTGCGCCACCGTGCCGCCCCTGTACATGGAGCTGAATTTTAAATTTCAAGTACACATTTCCACTTTGAGGACGGCCCTAAACTGACGTTCAACATTTTGTGTGGACGATCGTGAGTCACAAAGTTGTTCTGATGACATCACATGCACAGGTGGCAGTGCTGATGTGTGTCACTGAAAGTGCACAGCAGACTGTGGGAGTTTTAAAACGCCTCAGGCCACTAGAGGCAGAGCTCACTGAGAACAGCTGTGCCTGCACTGATGCCTGCAGCTTCCTACTTCTGGCCAAGCACTACTAGTTGTACACTCACAGAAACACACACACACTCAGACAAAGACAGGGACTCATTATAGATTTGGGGAAACTAATGGAAGGTGAAACTTGGGTCATTCTAAACTATTCAATGGTCACTACTTCAAAAATAATGCTAATTCAAAGCCCACCACTGAGTCACGTCCATTTTCACCTTGAGTCTGGACTCAAAATGTTTTTTTTTTATTTCTACTTCACACATTAGTGCTGTGGGAGATTTCCATTCTGTGAGCTACAATTTACTTTTGCCACCTGAAACCTAAAAAAATATTTAAAGCAACCACAGCTCACGACATTCACCAACAAAAGACTCCCCCCACCACCCAAAAGGAGCAGCTCCTAAACATCATGTCTCTTATCTCTTTATAATCTGCAGTTTGCTTCTTCTTATTTTAAATTATTTGTCTGCTCAGACTCCTGGCTTATCGCATCCCCCTGTATTTATTGAGACATGAAATGCATTTGGAGCCGTATATAATTTTCCATTGCTGCGTTTGTCCTTGGCAGCACACACTCCTGACAACTCTTTTATGGGCTTCGTGGCAGAGGAGCTGAACGAGACGGAGAGGCTGTTTATTCAGAGGAACAAAGTCAACAACATGGCGGTTGTGTATGGCAAAGATGCCAGCATGTGGAAGGTAAGCATGACATCACAAATCATGAGTTTCCAAAGTGCGGCTCATGGGCCATTTGCGGCTCTTGCAGTGATTTTGTGCGGCCCACAGCTGCAGTTTAAGAACTGTATCATTTAGGCCTGCAAGCTTAAGAGGTAGATGCAGACTTCATGCAAATTGGTAATCCTTTTTTATATAATGTTTAAGTTTAACTGCAACACAGATTTAAAAAAAAAACATCTTCTCAAAATGAGCAATATTAAACAAAATACAAACCTTTGGCTATAATCTTTTTTATTTTCACTTCATGGTACACAGTACCACAAAACTTTACTGATTTCTACCAGAAATTAGACTTTTGGATGAAGATTCATAAAACTTGGCTAAATACAGTATTGTAGTTGATAAAATAATCAAGAGGGAAACTGGACATTTTAAAATTAATAGAATGTGGTATCATCTACATACAATTTGATCAACTTTATTAAACCTTCTATGAATCTGTTGTAGTGACTGACAACTGGATGATTTTTCAGAATTCAATCAGCCTTTAGGGCCGTCCATGGTCCAAACGGCTGATCGACCCGCTTTTAAAAGGACACTTACCGGTACTCAAATTACAGTTTTGTTGCTGAGAACAGACTAAAATGAACTTTACAAGCACAAGAAAACAACAAGCACAGACCCAGCAAATCAAATCAATCAAATCCTTTTTAATAAAAATTAAAGTTTAGTGTTTATCAGGCTTTTAATGTTTGGATCTACAACTATTTAAAACTCTTTCTCCACCAAAATTAGTAAATTTGTCCTTTTTCCCCCCAAAATATTGCTCACGCTGTTGAGTTAAATTCACATTTTTGTGGCCAACGAGTCCTTTCATCTGGATAGTTTTGGCCCACATATGAAAATATTTGGACACGCCTGTCATAAATGCTGCAAAACGACAAATCGCTGTCAAGATTTGTGATGGCTTATATGTCATTTGTGTTGGCCTAATCCTTTTATCATATTGTGGTTAGGACAGTTTGAGGTACTGAATGTGATAAATGTGATAAATATTCGCATTATGTTTGGAAAACTTCTGAATCTGACTTTTAAAAGCTGTGAAACACCCTCAACAACCCATTTCTCCTCCCAAGACTTTGGTCTCAAGTGGAATGCTAGAAGAACAATGGCGTTTGTTTAGGTAAATTTCCCCTCCAAGCCTCTGCCAAGGCTTCTCACTCCTGCTGTAACTTTGAAGTGCGCTGCTGCATCCCTCAAGGTTTCTTTCTGTTGAATCCAGTTGCAGCTTTGTTCCTACACAGCCAAAGCACCCCCCCCCCCAGTTCTCAGAGCAACCTGAGCAGCATCTGAACATTTATGAATCTGAGAGTTTGCTGTGTAAAAAGCCAAGTCTCTGTAGATCCTCTCAGCACGTAGAGAACAACAGCTGCAGAGTATTTCTTCTTCTGCTTTCATTTTGAGATCCACAATAGAGATCCGTGCTCTAATAAAAAGATAAACGTCAAATATTTTTCATGTAGGATTGCTTCTGTTCCCTCATCTGCCTTCCCCATTCACTTGTCTTCTTCTGTTTTCAATGTGTCCTTCTCGTCATGTATTGGGTGCTGATGGATCACTGATGGATCAGCTTCAAGTAAGTACTCTGGCATTATTGAGCCTTCAAAAGCCAAAGTGTTACTTAAAAAGTTTACCGTATTTTTCTGACTATAAGATGCAATATCAATGAACAGGTCTGTTTTCATACATAAGGTGCATTAAGCAAAACAAAACCGTCAGATAAGTCAAACTTTATTTAACTCATTCAGAATAACCACATAAAACTGGTTCGAGGTCGGTAAGCACAACCAGAATGAATACATAAGACGCACCTGATTATAAGGCTCACTGTTGATTTTTGAGAAAAATTAAATGATTTTAAGTGCACCTTATACAGTAGTCTGAAAAATACGGTAATTGGATTGTTTGAGGTGCATTCTGTGTTTGGAACATGAGGCATATTAAGAAGAATTTTAAAGTTTAAAGAAATACATAAAATAATTGTTACTGACTGGTCATGTGTGGGGAAAATGCATAATTTATGTTTGACTGACTTCCATTTGATTCAATGACAGATTTTTCAAAAGAAATAAACAAAATAAAACTATGATTTTATCACAACACTCCTCTGAGACATTAAAAAAATGTACAAGCACTTAGATGATGCACATACATGATTAAAACCCTTCAGATATAGCTTTTTTAGTAATGTATATAAATCCCCCCTTGAAAAAAAAACAACCATATTTTAAAATGAACTTATTTAGTTTTAATGCATTCATGGAAAGGATTGAGATCATTCTTTTTGGCTGTTGTGTTGGAATCTCACTGAAGCTGAGGAATTATTAGTTGTTGCCCTGATGATGTTTGTGCAGGCTGAGACTCAGCTCATTAGATCTGGTTCTGTTGCTTCATTTCCATCATCAACACCTTTGGGCTTTTTTTCCTTTGCCCTTTCCAAGCGGCTGTGTGTGTGACACCACAATCAGCTCAGCTCGTTTAGTTGGTGAAAGCAGGAGTAGTGCTGCAGGAAGGGTGGGAATTCAACATAATGTGAATTAAAACAAAAAGGGCCAATTAAATCATAACCAGGATGCACAAATTAAACTTGCGTGGATGGAGCTTTACTGCACTGTTTGAATGCAAAGAAGGAAATATTTGGTTTTTATCAGTCACGTGCGGTGAGGTTCATGGCTGGTGAGGCACTGTGCAGTTTTTTTTCATATGTATAATAAAAAACAAACAAAAAATGTTCTCCACGTTTTGGCTTCTGTCTGCCATAGCTTCTTCAGCACTTTGGATACTTTGAATAGCATTATTTTCTTCTTTTATAATACATGAACCCTACAGAGTTTATTCGCCATTTGATTGGCAGCAGTTGTGTTTAAAATCTCCTATCAGCAATCTTTACACATACAAACTGTAGCACACAAAAAAGCACGTTTAATTTGGATAATTTTTTTAAATTTTAGTCTTACCTTTACTTATAAATTAAATTAAACTATAACAAAATCTATTTTTATTTTACAGAAAAGAGCTGTGAGAATTATTACAAGAAAGCCTTAATGTCATCCATCTAATATATTATTTAAACAACTCAAAGTACTGAAGTTTTATGATTTGGTGGACTATAATATTTTGTTAGTAATAGAACCCTCAAATGTTCAAATGTATTTTGTTAAGAGAGAAAGCTGCTACAGTCTAAAGGGAACTGAAATTTTTGCAAAGCCAAGGTATAGAACTAGTTTGAAGGGACGGTTTATTTCAATACAGGGAGTGGAATTGTGGAATGGTTTGGGAAATGATGTTAAAGATGTAAACGCTGTGCTTATGTTTAAAAATTATCAAAACTAAATTGTTAACAAAATACTAAAACTTTTAGTTAAGTGGATAATGTTCTAGATATTTGTAGATTGTGAAAAGTTACTCTTTTTGCTCTGTTACTTATAGATAAATATTGTTTTAATGGATTGTTTGAACTTGTTTTGTTTATGAAAAAGGGGCAGATAAAATAAGATTTCTTCTTCTTTCTGCCACCTTTCATTTTATGTATTCTTTCATATATGCTGGTGAAGATTCTCAGTCGTCCAGGACATGATGAAATCTTTCAATTTACATGTATGTGTTACAAACCCCCTTTTGTTTAAGCTGGGATGTGTCGTTTTGTCAATTTAAATAGAATGGGCATTTTAGTTAATTTGTGGTGTTATCTCAGTTTCCAATTTCATATGTTGGTGCGTGACTTGTAAGCCTGTATAAAACTTCTCGTTCTCACAGCTTCCATTCAGAATTGAAAAAGACTTCTGGACAGAAGTCGAAACGTTTTCTGCAACAAATAAAGTCCAGTTGATCCTGTATTGAACGCCTTTTTTGATTCTTTCATATAATATGTGATATGTTTTTTTTCTTTTTCTTCTGGTTTTTAATGTAAAATTAACAAAGGCGTCGATGACTTTTTTCTAGACGTCTTGTCGGCTTTCAGTTTTAAAAGTCTCTCTGCCTCGATGGAGATCAGAAGAAAGCCTTCCTTGATCAGAAATGTAATCCTCCATTGCGAAATTATAGCCAATCAGGAGAAAAAAATAACTGAATCACTGCACTTAACTTTTCTAATCCTTACATTAAATTGTAGTGCGCGCTGTCACTTCCTCCTGCAGCGAGGAAGCTCAAACAAGCAGAAACCCTGGGCTCACTAGCCCCGCCTCCTCGATGAGGCATGCCACACACGGCACCTTTTTTTTCTCAGCCGTTTTATGATCGCTCAGCACAAAAAACACGTTACACACACATATAGTTTTAGAAAAAAACACTATACAGTATATTCACCAGCTAAACTATAGAAATGTAGTTTATATAGCAACAGTATTTGGACATTTTAATAGCGACATCAAAGGGGCAGGAATACGAGCTAACTGCAGCATGCAGCAGTCAGCCGAGTGATTGCGCAATCTGGTGCGATGTGCCTCTGCCGCTCTGCGCATGTCTCTTCTCAGTATTTGAACGTTAAATAAGAAAAATCTGTGATTTTGAATAAAAAATAACTTAAAACTGGTTTGGTTTTAAGTAAAATAAGTTTATAGTACAAATTAAAGGATAAATACAATAATTACATTTGTTTTTTCCAATTTACATTTTTTTCTTTCCATGATGACAGGTGAGGCACGGCCTCACTTGCCTCCCCTGACCGCACGTCACTGGTTTTTATTGTAGATGTAAAAGACCTGGTAAAATCAAGTTTGCTGAAAGACATTCAGATGAACTCTCTAGAGTCCACACGAATGGAGGACTTGCCAGAATTTGCACATTTTTACCGCAGTAATGATTCCATGAAACTAAAGGAAAGAAATCAAAATGTTATGACATCCAGGAGACATATAACCAGCTAATGCAGGGACTGTACCAAATTTAAAATAACTGGGCAACATTTAGCTACTTTCTGCATAAGGTAGCTCATGTTCTTCTGACTCTGAAGTCCGAGTGTTCAGAACCGGCTTCCATATTTTTTCTTCTTCTAAATGCTGCTAACCATTTAAAACAGCATTCTGGGTTGTTTTGGGGGGTAACGATGAAATGGCAGGTTTAGTTTGTCCACCTTAAAGTTTGAGCAAATGATCATAATCGAGTAACGGTTTTGCTGATTTAAGGTGGTAAATTTCTAGTTTTTACAATAATCACCAAGGCTGATGAACTCAAATCAACGAACGCTTGTGTCTAAAGTAGCAGATAAAAATAGGTTATTTGAATTTTCTGACAAAAGCTGCACAGGCTCTAAAAGGTATCTCTTATGGCTCTAAAAGAGCAATAATTTATTCGAGGCATGGAGGATGATACTCAGCATGGTGTGGGTCCTATAATTTGCAGAGGGAAGTTTCGGTCCATCAGGCCAGAGCATACTTTAGAAACGTTGGATAGTTCAGTTTATTTAAAAAATATATATATATTTTGTCTTCCTTAAAAAAATAAATTTAGGTTGAGGATAAACTCATAACTAAAACTAATACAAAGGGATTACATTTTCCGCTGAACTCTTTTTTTGTCTGCTTCTTCTGTGTGCTGAAGGGTAAAGAGAATGTTT
>JBBPBX010018337.1:28970-45741 GCA_038048925.1 Garcialebias charrua | reverse complement strand
CAAGTTGTTCCCAGGCCAACCAAGAGACATAGTGTCTCCAACGCGTCCTCGGTCCTCCCCCAGTTGGACATGCCCAAATAGGACATAGTATTTCTCAATGAAAATTTGGGAAGATTTTGAATCTCCATCATCTCCAGTTCATGATCTCAGCAACAGATTAGAAGTTGTGTAAAAGTTTGAGTTCACAGGACGAGGCTGGACATCAGTTCCAAATGGTTGTGGTCTTCGGGGCCCTAAGGGGCCACAAACACAGAAAAAATAAACTCACACAAGACACAGACTCCTTGAACAAAAGGGACTATCTCTGTTGTGATGTGCTTGCTGGGTCATCTATAGTTTTTTATTTTTTATTTTTTATTCTTCATTCATTTCAAAGTTCAAATTTAAAACAACATAAAAACTATTTACAATTCCACGTAAATAAAAAAATCAAACATTACATGAAATAAAAGGAAGCAGAAGAAGATAAAATCTTATTACAGTATGTCTGCCCCTTTTTTAACAAAATGAATTCAAATTATCAATGTAATCAATAATAATCCACAAATGTTACACAATAAATAACTCATCATACTTTACCATTCAGAAATTTTGAAACAAACCAATTTTTATATTTTTTTTCCAAAAACCAAATTTTACTCATTTTTTTAAACAAAGTCATTGTTTTTGCAACTTTGATATCGTTTTCTAAACCATTCCAGAGACCTATTCCATAAATTATAGTAGACCTACTCTTTAAACTAGTTCTATGTTTTGGTATTTCATAAATATCTGTACCTTAAGATTGTTGTAAGTACTCTGTCTTTTAACAAAAAATTTTTGGATATGTGAGGGTAATGTGAAGTTCTGCGCCTTGTATAATATTAAGAGAATATCGTAATCAACCAGATCATAAAATTTCAGTAATTTTAATGTGCAAAACAAAACATTTGATGGTTTGTAATATTGCTTTCTAGTGATGATCCTTATAGCTCTTTTCTGTAAAATAAAAATGGGCTTAGTTATAGTTTTGCACGCTGTACCCCAAACCTCAACACAATAAATTAAATTTGGGATTATTATTGTATTGTACAAAAAAAAAAAACATTGCTTTATCATTAAATAGATCTATACAACACTGCAATTGATCTAGATATTTTAGTTTTTACAGAATTTATGTGTTGCTTCCACGACAACTTATCATCAATAATTACACCCAAAAACTTTCCTTCCCTTACCCCACATATCTCAGAGCCGTCAATGTTAAAAGGAACATCAACAGTTATCATTTTCTTACTAAAAATCATATAATTGGTTTTTGGTTTTAATAAAACTTTGTAAAAAGATAAAACGCGTTTTATTCCAGGAACGTTAAAATCGTCCTCCATAAAAACAAATTCTTTAGTGAATGAGATGAAAACAATTCATTCTGTATGGATTTGTTGTGAGGAAACCTTTTTATTGTTGACTGGTTCCTGCACAGAAGATAATGTAAAGCTCCGAATGATTCAGAAGAACCTGTCGGCTACTTTTATCCAGTGACGGACGATAACTAGTTGTTGGGTTAGATTTGTGGAAGCAACAAAAGATGGCTGATGGTTGTTCCAGCTGAACTCAAGATGAAGACGCAGCACCGCTCATGTGTCTTGCTCCAGTCCTGCACTCACTCTTGTTCTTTTACTGTGAGCATCTTTTATCTTTTGTTGCAACTAATTCCCTCCAGAAGGGAAAATCCATTTCCAGCCTTTACTCCTTCTCTCCTTTTGTCTGTGTCAGTGTTTCCCTGTGATCTTCTTCAGCCTTCGCTCTGCTCCGCTCTAAATAAACCTCATCAATCTACAGAACAACAAAGCCTCTTCTGTTCTGCAGAGACGGTCCAGCTCGCGCTCGGCTGCACTGCGGACACCTGCGGCCCCGGTCCGGAGGCGAGGAATCAGACACGGCCGGGCCCGGCCCAAACCTTTCCCTGACAGATGCTTGTGATTCAGGCCCAGGAACTTTAATCCAAGGTCGTTACCGGCGCAGCGTGGAAACTCATTTTGTGCTGCAGGGTTCCACTGGATTTATTTTGGACTGGTTGGTAAAACACGAGAGGCCTGCACTGATAAAAGTCCTTCAGAGGCTTAGTAAATATCACTATATTTATAAGTTAGATAACCTTAATAAAATCTCTGAATATCAAATAATTGTTTATTTAAGTTGTGTGTACTGAAATAAATGTTTAAAAATATTACTTAGGTTTTTGTGTTAGATTAGGGTGTTTTTTTACATATATTTAAGAGAAAATTTAAATAACTTGTTCACAAAATATCTTTCTTACATTTACTTAATATTTTGTTTGAAAATGACTAAAAATAATGGAGAAATAGGTAACTATATTTATTAGTATCATAGACTGAAATTATTACGTACTCAAATCAATATTATTCATTTTTAGCAACAACTTAAAAGTTTAAGTTAAATGTGAGATGCGGCATCATGGGAAATCCCCTCTTTTGAATCTGCTCAACAACCACGTGGACACAGACAGCCACAAACCCACTGAGGAGGCATCAGTAAAACTACAGGTAAGTGGCTACAAAGCAAAAGTTAAAGTAATGTTAACCTGTTTAACCCACTCTCAGATTATTTTTAATATAATTTTCTCAAAACCGTAGTACCCAAACTTTCGTTCTTATACTCAATCGCTTTGTCAGTTAGCTAGAAGCCACGTGCATGTTTCTGTAGCCTGTCTGACTTAATTTTTAAGTAGAGACTATTAAAATAAACTTAACAAGCGGTTAATACTTGGTATTATTTAATGAGCAAATTTCCCTGTAGCTACTGAGTTTTCTGCAGCATGCCTCTGTTGAGCCATTTCTCTTTTTTCCCCTCCCTCTGTCTGTATTTTGCAGCACTGGGTCATGTTCTGTTGTGTGTGCGTGTGTGGAAGCAATGAGCACATGGGCAGCCCAAGTGTGGGTGGGATGTCAAGAATTTAATTCTTTAATGCAAAATGCACGACATTAAAACCTCGAGCAAGGCCGTATGAGTGGTAGATGCCTCGTTGATCGAGGCTGGCCAGCTGCAGCGGTACGTCTCTGAGCGTCCGCCATTTTGAATGTGGCAGACCTGAAATCAGCGGTACGTTGGAGCGTCCGCCATCTTAAATGTGGCAGACGTGACGGTCAACTAATAGAAGGGAACGTTCCCTTTTAAGTGTTTTAGGTTAATCCCTGTCATTCACACACAATAATATACTGTGTATACTGTGTTTGGAAAACAAACAGGCACCAAAGACAACATTTGTAACTTTTAACGTGATTATTAAAAATGTTTTACATAAGTGGCCTTATTCTAAAGGCTTTAGGTCTAGTACCTATTTGAATTGTTCTTCCTTTTTACTGTTTAGAAAATGTGTTCAGAGCTATTCTCGACTCCTGTATTTTTACCCTCAATTAACATAAGAGTCTAATATGTATTCAACTATTTTCTTGTGAGATTTAAAAACACCAGTGAACAATTATTTTTTCTTGCATTTTGAATTGTTCTTCTCTGTTTTTTAGCACCTGCTTTACTAAAGGAATAATGTCCAGTCCTTTCTACCAAGCAAAGGAGGTAAGGATAACTATGCAAGTACTTCATGTGGATTTAATGATTTTTTTTTAATTCTGTATTTTTTTTAAATTCTGAAATCAATTTAACTAGACATCATATTTCTTTATTCAAGTTGAAAAGAACGTGATAATGATATCAATCATCTGATGTTAGTTTTCTGATGCAGCTTTTTTATTCTGAATATAAATATTAACTCAACAATGACCATTTTCAAATTTCATGTAAAGCTTGTGGGCCTTTTACTGGATGATGCATACTACTGCTGATGCCCTCATCAGTCTGTCATCTTGTGTCACCACAAGTCCAAATTTGTATGAATACAGATTGGCTATCATTATTCAGATTATTTAATTTTGGCTATATATTTGATCCCAGAGGGGGATTTTTCACTCTTTCAACTTAATTATGAGGTTATCCTCCCATTACAGATGTAATTAAATAATTGAATAGTGGTACTAAAACTCTAAATGCAGTTAATACACCATTCTGAGCATTTCATATAGTGAGACACAATTTCTCATCCACTTTTTAGGTGGCAGCTGATGGGATGGCAGTGTAAACTCTGCAAATACGAGACTGCATCAAAGGGGACACTTCTCATCAGGACATAGATGACACCTATAAGTTGGGCAGCCAAAGGGAAACTTCAGATGAAACTTTAAAAAAATGTAGGTGTGCTCTTGTTAAAACTTGAAAGCATTTACTGTATAATGTTTCTGGCAGATGTATTGATTACTTGGTGGAACAGCTCCATTTTATATGCACCTCATCAATTCAGAATATTCCAAAGTCAATAAGAGATGTTCTCATTCAGAATAACTGCACTGTTGATCAATCTGTTGTTAGTGAATTGGCAGAAAAACTGTGTAACTATAATCTTTTAGGTGCAGCCCTTGGTCCTGATGGTCTCTTTTCCTCAAAATTTAAAAGGCAGAAATATTTCAAGGAAAACTTTTGTGTTGTTGAACCAGTAGAGTATGTTTTGGACCAAGAAAATAACTGCACCTTTCAGTATGTGCCCATTCTTCAATCCTTACAGCTTTTGTTGAGTAAAGAAGAGACTGTTAACAAAATGACTAAACATTCAAACACTTCACAGCTGGCATCTTCTCATGATGGAAACTATTTCAAGCTAAACAAACTTTTTGCTACTGAAGACTTTAATATTTCCCTTATTCTTTATGTGGATGACTTTGAAGTTTGTAATCCACTTGGAACTTCCAAAAAAAAACAAAGTCACTGCTGTGTGTACTGGGTACTTCCTGATATACCATCTGAACTAAGGTCACAGCTGACATCAATTCACTTGGCTCTCCTTTGTCCTTGGGTGTCATGAAAGGCGCTTTTAAATAAAATGATTATTATTATTATATTATTATTATTATAAAGCAAATTATGTTAAAAAAAATTGGCTATGAAACTATTATGGAGCCCCTTCTAAAAGATCCCGTTACATTAGAGAAGGAGGGAATTTATGTTTCTCAACTTGACCAATGTATCAGAGGGACTGTTTTTTGTGTTCTTGGTGCTCATTCTCTGAGTGGACTTGTGGAAAGCTTTTCTGGACATTACATTTGTAGGTTTTGTATGTATGTGTGTATATATATATATATATGTGTGTGTGTATATACATATATAAAACTGAAGTTAACATACAGTAGTTACTTGATTATGCTATAAAATGGCACTATGTGCCTGGAAAACGCATAATACTGCCCTTTTTTAATTAAGTTCTTTCATCCATTCTACAGGAGGACTCTGTCTGCATTCAGGAGGCTTTGGCAGAAGAGGTCTTGAAGATCTACCTTGTGCACGACCAGGAGGGGTCAGTCACACCTACTGATGTAGGTATTGTTATTGAGGGCATTACTGTCCTTAACGACCTTGGAGATCTCAGCAGAGCCTGTTGTTATCTGTTGGGACTAGCCTATGCTCTGGACCTGAAATACCCCAAGAATCTCAAATATAGCTTTGAGGTCTTTCAAAAAGTGTTCTTGGCGCTGGATCCCGGAAACCTTTCTGTCAAGGTTCAGAGACTGAAAAATCAACTCTGTGGACTCTTGCTTCTAAAGCATGGGACTTCTTAAATGGATGGGCACATTCATTCAAAACTTTAGTTAATGGTTTACAGTTAAAATGTACTTCAGTACATGATCTGTCAAAAAAATAATTCCATACAAGTCATTTGCCTGAGGGCCTGTCTGACCTAGTTCATGTGTCATGTCATTTCAGTCAGATTGAAGACTTTTATATGTTTAATTTTTGTACTTCACTACATGAGCATTATTTTCTGTTCACACACAAACAGGATAGTTTATCTGTACTTAAAAGACATTTGAAAGTGATAAGTATTTGTGTTCACTGTGTTCAAAATGATGCATGGTCATCTTGGTTATTTTGAGGCAGTAGTTGTTGTCATGCCATGTTTTTGCACTTCTAGTTTTCGTCATGTTTATTAATATAAAGCATCACAGTTCACTTAAGCTATGTGCATATGTTCAGTTTGGAGTAAAGTCGTCATATTTGTAGGTAGGCAGGTGGTAGGCAGGTGGCAACTGCAGAAATAACTATTTGAATGTACAAAATAGCAAATATACAAAATGATTTTAGCTTTGTGATATATATATATTTTTTCTATATAAAAAAAACTCGCAACACATAAATCTTAGACTACAATTTAACTTATAAAATGCTAATTGGGAATGTTAGACTTTGAATTTTAAGCCAGTCTAAATGTTCATGGTATTGGATTATAGTTTTCTCACAACATAAACAAACATAAACAAAATATTAACCATGAGTTACAAGGTAGATGACGAGTCTCAGCCTAATCATTTTGTTTAAAAAAAAAAATTTCTTTAAAGCTGCAGTATGTAGCTTTTTTTATGAACATATTTCTTCACTCTGTCACTACCTCCTGACAGACTGATGTTAGCCAGGTAATCTCTGAAAAATAAAAAAAAATATTGTCCCCTTGCTTCTCCAGGTGGTAAATAAGCATTTCTAAAAAGAAAAGGTGACCCGCCATTTTCCAGCCAATAAAAACAGAGTTTGTAACCAGCCAATAAAAACAGAGCTTGAATTTGAATCAGCCAATAAAAACAGAGCTTGAATTTGAAATTCAACAGACCACAAGGGGGCAGAGCCACATATGGCTCTGAGGGGGAGGGATCAGAATGCTTTGCCTGTTGAAAATATTTCTAACTGCTGCAGTTCTACAGAAACTGCATACTGAACCTTTAAATTTAAAACGAAATTATCAGGCTGAGACTCGTCCTCTACCTTGTAACTTATGGTTAATATTTTGTCCATGTTGACACAATTACATCATAATCCAAATCCATGAAAAAAAGGACTGGCCTTTTAATTCAAAGTCTAACATTACTTTGAAATAAAAACGTCATTTCAAGCATTTTTCTTTTTTGTGTGTTTTTTTTTTTTTGCAGAGCTATAATATATATAAGCTATATAATATATAATATTCTTGTTTTCTCAGTTTGCACTTTTTCTGAATTAACAAAATAATTAGCTCCCTTCAGCTCAATTTTTGTATTAATTACACAGGTCTACAGAGGTATATTTTCATATGTTCATTGACGACAGTTAAACGGTTTAAAAAGCAAATTTCATTGCACATGCAGGAAAGCTGGCCTTTCATATGTGGTGTAAAGTGTATTTTCAATGTTTAATCGGCTGTATGAAGCTCATTGGATCTGCTTTAGATGCGTTTTAAAAAATGGAGCTGGCTGTTTGGAACTACTGCCATGTTTATAAAAAGTAAATGTCATGAAAGAAAAATAAATGTCATAAAAATGTTAACATGTTGTCCTTCTTTGTAAATGGAACTATTTTATTTATGTACATATGAAAGAAATTAAGTAAATGGAACTATTTTATTTATGTATATGTGAAAGAAATTAAGTAAATGGAACTATTTTATTTATGTATATATGAAAGAAATTAAGTAAATGGAACTATTTTATTTATGTATATATGAAAGAAATTAAGTAAATGGAACTATTTTATTTATGTATATATGAAAGAAATTAAGTAAATGGAACTATTTTATTTATGTATATATGAAAGAAATTAAGTAAATGGAACTATTTTATTTATGTATATATGAAAGAAATTAAGTAAATGGAACCATTTTATTATGTTGATTGACCTTATTTGCATCAGTTACTCTAACCAAGCATTTCAATATTATCCTCAGTTTTTTTATGTTCTTTTTACTTAAACTTGTGGTTTTGTTTAACTTAGAATGTTAGTTGTAGTTATGCAATTGATCAAGTATATTTAATAGATTTGAGTAGTTTTCAAATCTACTCAATATTTTTGAGTGTAAATTTGTTGCACCAATAATTTTAAGTAAATGCTTGTTTTATTTATTTGAGTGTGTGCAACCAGTAAAATGAACTTTAGTGTTTCCCTGATGAAACACCTCATCGTTGTTTCTGTCTATAAACTGCAACAGGGCGGTCACGTGTCCCTTTTTGTTTTCTAACCTTCTTCACACAAATCTAGTTAAGTTTAGGGATGGGGCCGATCCGATCTAGTATCGGTATTGATGTTCGATACCAGCATAATTTAAGAATCGGATCCAACCTGCCGATATTTCCGATCCAGCTTCAAAGAGCACTTGTGTTCCATCACATTCTATGACTGTTGTCTTAACATTGTGTGAGTTAAACCCAATGCAGACACTCCTGAGCCTTACAACAGGAAACTCACTAACTTTAACAGCACACAAGAGGCAGGTCTATACCACACACATGTCCTTCTCACTGATGGTTCAGCTGGAAAAAACTTAAAAACCGCTAAGCATGATGGGAAGGACAACAAAATCCACTACCCTTAACCACTAAGGGAGTGGATTTTGTTGTCTTTCCCATAATGCTTAGCAGTTTTTTTGTTTTCCAGCATTAGGTGGAGCTGGAAAACTAAAAAAAAAACGCTAAGCATGATGGGAAGGACAACAAAATCCACTCCCCTTAACTACTAAGGGAGTGGATTTTGTTGTCTTTCCCATAATGCTTAGCAGTTTTTTTGTTTTCCAGCTTTAGGTGGAGCTGGAAAACTAAAAAAACCGCTAAGCATGATGGGAAAGACAACAAAATCCACTCTCCTTAACCACTAAGGGAGTGGATTTTGTTGTCTTTCCCATAATGCTTAGCAGTTTTTTAGTTTTCCAGCTTTAGGTGGAGCTGGAAAACTAAAAAAACTGCTAAGCATGATGGGAAAGACAACAAAATCCACTCCCCTTAACCACTAAGGGAGTGGATTTTGTTGTCTTTCCCATAATGCTTAGCAGTTTTTTAGTTTTCCAGCTTTAGGTGGAGCTGGAAAACTAAAAAAAAACGCTAAGCATGATGAGAAAGACAACTAAATCCACTCCCCTTAACCACTAAGAGAGTGGATTTTGTTTTCTTTCCCATCATGCTTAGCAGTTTTTTAGTTTTTCCAGCTGAACTATGAGTGAGAAGGACATGTGTGTAGTATAGACCTGCCTCTTGTGTGCTGTTAAAGTTTGTTAGTTTCCTGTTGTAAAGCTCAAGAATGTCTTCATTTGGTTTATCTCACACAATGTTAAAATGAATTGTCTCAGTACAAAAATGTCATTACAGTATACAGATTCACATACCTGAACAATATCGGATTGGAAAAGTATCGGTATCGGCCGATACCCAGTTTTGTAAGTATCGGATCGGATCGGAAGTGAGAAATGTCGATCGGTGCATCCAGTTAAGTTGCACATTTTTATTTGTTCTCATACTTTCTGTAGGACTTGTTCCATACGTGATCACTCTGAAAGTTTAAGGTTTTAAAATTGATCTTTACAGCAGAAGTGGCATGGTGTTTTGAGGTGTTTTCGTGTTAAAGCATGGTGTTTTGATGGTAATTTACATTCTGCTGTTATTTGAACTAAAACATGTGTTCAAGAGGCATAGCCCTTGCCAGGGTTGGAGCCAAGTGTCATGAAAAGTTTTTTTGAACGTAAAAAAAAAGGTGGCACTTTACTAGTACGGTATGTTTAATTTGATGTTTAATGTTTGTAGGATTTTTACGATTTTGAGTATTTTTGTAAAACTCACTGATTTTATTAGTAGTTCTTAATAAAGTGCTGTTTTGAAAAGTTGTGATTTCCCCGTCCCTCAGGTAACAGTTTACCATTTTCACCATGAATTTTAATTTGACGAACTAAACTAAATTAGGAATAACTACCAAATCAAGTTAATCTTACCCAGCAATCTTTTATTGCATTAATGTGAATTCATTTAGTTCACTGAACTTAACTATATCACTTTAATTTAACGTAGTTTTCATACATAAAAATAAATTAACAATATTAAGTTACTTTTACTCAGTAATCCTGCACTTGTATTGTTTTAATGTGTATCCATTTAGTTAACTGAACTTAACTATATCACATAAGTTGAACATAGGTTTTGTACATAAAAGTAAAATAACCACATTACGTTTAAGTAACACAAGTGTTTCTTGTATAATATACTTAAATCTAATGAGTATATCCTATGAAAACTTGTTAATCAACATTTACTTAAAAACATTATGTGCAACCACTTGACATAACATTTTTAAGTAAATCCAGTATACAAATTTTTTGAGTTCATCTTTCATCACAGAGCGAGACAATTTCCAACCAAACGCTGCACGTGTGGGTCAAGCAGGAGAACTTTGTGAAGTCTTTGCTTCCTGATGAAACCAGTGAGAGTCATTTGGAACAATCAAATGGACAGGAGCTCAACAACTCAAAGAGGAGAGGACATCTGGTTTGAGACGCCAGAGGCTCTGCTTTTGCAGATGATGTGGCGTTGGTGTCTTCAGGTGATGACCTTCAGGGTGCACCGGTGTAGTCTGAGCCAGAGGCCGAGCTGGTCGACTGGAAACAGAAACGATGCTGCGTCCAAGTTGGGAGTGAGTGCTTCAAGCAGAGTAACTCATTGTCTTGATCATGAGTGATGTCAGATAGTGGGGGAGATGGACCAGATTATCAGGACTTTGTCTGCAGTAATGAGGCCATTACTTTGGTTTATTGTGGTGAAGAAGGATCTGAGCTGAAAGACGAAGCCATTCTTTCACTGGTCCATGTTAAACACTCAGCTGTGGTCAGGAGGTCTGGATCATGGCTGAACAAGCAAAGGCCTCAGTGGTGTTTGGAAGTTTGTGAACTCTAGACTTTTCTACATTTCTGCATCAATATGACCTAAAACTTCATCAGATTTTCACACAAGCCTTAAAAGTAGATAAAGGGAACCAAGCTAAACAAACAAGACTAAAATATTATACTTGTTTTTTATTTATTGAGGAAAATGATCCAATATTACATAGTAAAAGTAAGTGAACCAGGATTATCAGTTAATTTGAAAGAGAAATTAGAGTCAGGTGTTTTTAATCAATGATGATGATCAGGTGTGAGTGATCACCGTTGATCTAAAGAACAGGATCTATCAAAGTCTGCTCTTCACAACGTGTTGGTGGAAGTGGATCATTGAAGGAACAGAGGAGATTTCTGAGGAGCTCAGAAAAAGAGTTGTTGATGCGCATCAGGCTGGAAAATGTCACAAAACATCTGTAAAGAGTTTGGACTCCACCGATCCACAGTCAAACTGAAGGTACTGAAAGCAAAGGATCACTTACTTTTACCACTCCAGAATATGTAATATTGGATCATTTCTTTAAATAAATACATTAACAAGTACAATATTTTGTCAATTTTTTTTACTGGGTTCCCTTTATCTACTTTAAGGACTTGTGTAAAAATCTGATGACGTTTTAGGTCAGATTGATGCAGAAATATAGAAAATTATAAAAAGTTCATTAACTTTCAAACATCACTACATACACAACGGACGAAGAAACTTAACTTCCATGTCAAAGTTTTGAAGTCAAAATGTTGTTTCATTGCAAGTTGCCATGTTGTATTTGGTGATCCAGATGTTGACCTGTACCAGTGACACAGCTACAAAGCCAAACTTGCTAACAGACTGTCACATTGTCAATCACAGTTTAACTTGAGGACAATTTCAAAAATCTAAATGTAACCTCAAATATTTGGAAAAAAAAGTTTAATTGAACATGATAGAACAAAACTTGTCTTTATTTGAGCAGCAGCAAATAAACAAGTAGAGGCAGAAAATAACGACTGAAACCAACCAACCCAAACAGGCACATGTGGGCTAATTACAGCACACAACAGGTGCGCTAACGAGGCAGGACAACGGAGAAGGAGGAAAACTTCCTCTGGCGCAAATAACCAGGAAACACACCAGAACTACAAAGCTACCCATAATGCTTAGACGTTAAACACGAGAAAATCCAAACCTCTACGTCTGATTCATTTTCATCATGGGGCTGGAACACTGGGGCCTCATCTGCCTGCTGTTAACCTTCTGCTTCTAATAACTATATCTCTAGTTATTTACATCTGAATGTGCTGAAAGGAGGTTCCTCTGTAGTGTGGTCAGCCTTGAGGAGGAGCTGAGGAGCTCCATCCTCTGAGGTGGGGTTTGGGGGTGGAGCCTCCTTATTGAAACGAGTCAGCTGAGGAGGTGTAGGATCAGGAAAAACGTCAGAACTTCACGTTAGCTGGGCTCTTGGAGGAAAACTCGCCAGATACATACAGTAAAGTTGTTTTGTTCATGAAGTCGATTAGCTTGTTTTGTCGAATTTAGTTTATTTTTATTATTATTATTATTTATTTTTCTTTATTTTACTTTATTTTATTATTATTATTATTGTTTATTTTATTATTATTATTATTATTATTTATTTTTTTCCTGTCTATTATCCAAGTCCACACTCCAGTCCAGTTGGTGGCGGTAATGCGCTTAATATGAGTTCGCCAACCGCCAATAAACTCTATAGAAGAAGAAGAAGAAGTTGTAGGATCAGATGCTAGGACACTGGGGAGAGGAAGGTTAGGGTTACCTCTGTGACCCAACCATGGATGGATGGATGGATGGATGGATGGATGGATGGATGGATGGATGGATGGATGGAGTACTGTTGTAGAAAGCTACTTTGGAGGACAGGCAGATAATAATAATAATAATAATAATAATAATAATAATAATAATGAATTTAATTTATAACGCACTTTTCATTAATGAAAATCTCAAAGTGCTACAAAGTGCAACAAAATTAAAGGTCAAATAAAACAAGTGATAAAACAAGTAAAACCAATAACAGTATCAACTAAGGTCAAAGATAGAATCATGAGGAGGCAGAGTAGGCTCGCTTAAAAAGAAAGGTCTTCAAGCCGCTCTTAAAGTCAACCAGTGACTGTGGAGCTCTCAGGCAGTCAGGAAGAGAGTTCCATAGGCGGGGGGCAGCCACACTGAAAGCCCGGTCTCTCATGGTCCTTAATTTGGTTCTCGGAATGTGAAGGAGATTACTGTTCTGTGATCGTAGAGACCGGGTGGATGAATATGGAACAAGAATGTCCTTTAGATAATCTGGTGAAGCTCCGTGTAAGCATTGATGTGTAATGAGAGCAGTTCTGCAGAAAGTCAGTACATTAAAGTCCAGAACTTATTCATGTCTGGTTCTGTCTGAGGTTCTGTTCCGTTCTGACTTCTTGAGGCCCTTCTCCTTGTCCTGGTGTTTTTCAGAACTGAACCCAGATGGCTAACAGTCTCACAGGAAGGAAAGACTTTCAAGGTTCCTTACGTGGGGTGAGGAATAAACGTTTATGTTTATGTTTATTAAATTTGTTCATTTTTTTTACAAAAGAAACAATACAAGACAATCTCATAAATGATAGTGTACAAAATGTAAAAAAAATGAAACGTCTACCCAGCTGTCCTCTGGGGCCTTCATTCCACAAACAGTGATACCAAAGTATTATAATATCGCACAACATTGTAATATTGTTCACAATGACCTTAAAATAATAAGATTATAAAGTAAAATAATGTTGAATGCATCAGGAAGCAGTTCAATAAATATTATATTGTCTTTCAATGTTCAGATTTTAGTGAAGGAAACAAACAGCTAAAAGCAAAACTTTCCTGTTTATACCAAAAAATAAAAGTAGCTTAAAGATCTGAGCACTGGTAGTTTCTACTGGTAGTTTCTACTGATAGTTTCTACTGGTAGTTTCTACTGGTAGTTTCTACTTGTAGTTTCTACTGGTAGTTACTGCTGGTAGTTTCTACTGGTAGTTTCTATTTGTAGTTTCTACTGGTAGTTTCTACTTGTAGTTTCTACTGGTAGTTACTGCTGGTAGTTTCTACTGGTAGTTTCTACTTGTAGTTTCTACTGGTAGTTTTTACTGATAGTTTCTACTGGTAGTTACTGCTGGTAGTTTCTACTTGTAGTTTCTATTTGTAGTTTCTACTGGTAGTTTCTACTTGTAGTTTCTACTGGTAGTTACTGCTGGTAGTTTCTACTGGTAGTTTCTACTTGTAGTTTCTACTGGTAGTTACTGCTGGTAGTTTCTACTGGTAGTTTCTACTGGTAGTTTCTACTGGTAGTTTCTACTGGTAGTTACTGCTGGTAGTTTCTACTGGTAGTTTCTACTGGTAGTTTCTACTGGTAGTTTCTACTGATAGTGTGGTGTAACATACCGTATTTTCCGCCTGATAAGTCTCACCTCTCTATAAGACGCTTTGTCTAATTATTGGCAATAAATTGGAAAAATCCATAAACGTGTCGCACCTCTATTTAAGTCGCATCTATTGTGCGTCACTGCTACGCGACGCGTCAGCGCATAATTTGCCCTGCTGAAAATGGTGGCCACAGGAGCGAGCGAGCACGGAAGGACTTTACAAGATTAACACGGTAAAAACAATTTTTTGTTTGATGAAAATTATAGCAAAGATGTGTCTTAGCTGAACTTTTCCTTAATAAATGAATGCAGTTGTCAAATCAGCTGGATTAAAAAAATAGTTTCGCTACGAGCACGCGCACGGGTGGGACAGCTTTATTTCTTTAGATAAACGCTTAAAAAATATATTTCTTAGCTGACATTATAGCACAAATGTTCCTGAGCTTAACCGTTCTTTAATAAATTCACGAAATGGTCAAATCAGCTGGATTTAAATTGTTTTGCTTTGACTTCTTCCAAACTGTCGCATGCGCTGCAAAAATAAATTATAAATGAATCGAATTTTAGCTCAAAAATCTCATACAGCTAACAGTTTGTAAAAGACCACCAAGTAATTACTTTCTGTAAGTTTAAAAAAAATCTGCTGTGTGGTTTATGAGCTATTAGTACCCGTTAAAAACATGGAGCTACAAGCTAACCGCTAAACATCTACGTTGCTAAAACATAAAATTTTAGCTCTAAACATCTCATACAGCTAACAGTTTGTAAATGTCCACCCAGTAATTACTTTCTGTAAGTTTCAACAAAATATATCCTGTGTTTTACAGTTCATACCTCCAGAAAGCAGGAGGCCGGGCAGCGACAGAGTGAGTCCGACCAGAGGAGGCTGCCGTCGGACACATGAGGTGGGAACGGTCGGTGTACCCTAGCGGACAAAAGTGGTACTGCACCATTTTTGGCCAAAATGAAAAACGGTCATATCTGAGCCAAAAATTGGTCTAAAAATATGGGGAGAAAAACATAAACAAGTCTCACCTCTCTATTAGTCGCAGGGCATGCAAATTAGGCAAAAAAGTGCGACTTATGGACCGGTAAATACGGTACTTCAAACAAGTTTCAGAATATGTCCTGGAAGTGCGAGATAGAGGATGTGCTGTTGTTTCAAATGTTTCCTTCAAATCAAATGTTCTTTAACAAACATCGAGCCTACGCTGAGTCCAGCCTGCAGCTTTTTGTTCAAACCTTTGAGTTCTTTGAAGGTACCAACATTGTTTCATTTGTTTTCCATCTATCAAAGAAGAAACAAACCTTTTGTGTGTCGCGCTGCTTCCTGACAGTTTTGGCTTCCTGCTCTCATCAAGTGGAGTCTGTCCTGGTTCCACTTTCTGTTGAACGTGACCGGCGTCCTCGGACTGCTGGTCCCGTCTGGTCCAGCTCACGTCCACTGACCTCCCTGGATGATGATCAGTCTGTCCTTGGAAAACTGGAATCCTCTTCACCTCCTCCTCCAAAGACTGGACCAGAAAGAATCGCACAGTAAGCCTTTAATTTAATTTAATTTATTTATTTATTTAAAGGAACAAGTCATCACTTGTTTCTTATCCTTCATGTCCACAGATCTCCTGGTTCCCTCACCTCACTTCCTCAGTCTGCTGCTCTTTTTTCTTCTCAGAACACCTAAACCTGCTGTTTTTCAGCAAAATGACAAACTTCCTGCATTGTCTTCTTTGGGATCAGACGTTCCATCAACCATTTAGATTTCCTTCCAGCACCTTTTTCCACTCTTCGCATCAACGTTCAGATCTGGTCCCCTGGCTGGACCACAGAGGAAGAAATGTTGAGATGTGCGATTTACAAATAAAACCATGAGCTCTCGTGTTGAAGCAAACAGATCCGAGCCGGCCCAAACCTCGTTTGTTAGCTTTTGATTTATTTTTAGACCTTCTGATGCCAGTTAGTGAACAAAATGTGACAATGGAACAGTGTTCACCTTCCTCTTGGTCGCTGGTGTGAAAACTCCTGCCCACATCAGTGGTTTCTGCAAAAGGAGCAGCAGTAACGACAGTTTGTTCTTTTAACTACAGTGAGATGCAGCACCACGAGGGGACACACACAGACGCTGGACCCAGAGAGGTTTCTGTAAGCAGACAGCTCGCTCTCCTCATTAGAAGCCCCTGGAAGTGACTCAGACTCAGCCCGGGAACAACAACAATGAAAACGAGCGACGTGGACGCTCAGCCTCAGCTGCCACGAACCGCGGGGAACGCACGACTGAATAATTAGAGCCGTGTTCCTGCAGCTGACAACACACTGTGAGGAGCAGGGAAACACGCGGTGAACACAAAGAGCACGACCAGGAAACCATCAACACGGAGCACGACCCCGTACTGCTGCTGCCGGCACGTGCACAGAAGACCAGCAGACGAAACGAGGCAGGCGAGAACATTCAGAAGATAAAGAGTTCTTTCAAACACGGACGAGCCGTCTGCAGATGTTCCCCCTCACAGAAAGATGTTTGTCGTTGTTGAGATCAGTGTTCCTCTGGAGTTTCACTGTGGAGACAAACAGCTAATTGACATCGTGGTGAGTGGAGGGAGCAATCTTATCTACCAACAGGTGCAC
>JBBPBX010018337.1:8069-23099 GCA_038048925.1 Garcialebias charrua | reverse complement strand
AAATACATTAAAACATGACAACATACGAAGACTCAGAACCTAAAATATATAATGTTAATGATGTTATTGATGCTAACTTTTTTCCAGTAATAAAAGATAGCGAATACTACAATGAAGAGCAATTTAATGACATCAATATAACAAATGGAGTTCTCTCTATTATTCACTTTAACAGCAGAAGTATAAATGCAAATATATCCAAAATAACAGATTACTTAAAACAGTTAAACAGAACTTTTACAATAATAGCACTGTCAGAGACATGGCTCAATGACGATAACACAAGTAATATTCACATCGAAGGGTATGAATTATTTCACATGAACAGAAATAATAAAAGAGGTGGTGGTGTCGCTCTATATGTAATGAATGAAATAAAATGTAAATTAAATAATGAAATGTCAATAATAGTTGATAATATTATGGAAATGATAACAATAGAAATAATAAACAAAAATGATAAAAACATAATAATAAGTTGTGTATATAGATCACCAGGATCAAATATAGAAATATTCACTGATAAAATCTTGGAGCTATTGGAGAAGAGTTTTAATAAAAAAGTTTTTTTGTGTGGAGACTTTAACATTGATATGGGAAATAAAACAGATTCAAATAACATCAGTACATTTATAAATTCAATGTACAGTTTAAATATGTATCCGTTGATATCCAAGCCAACAAGAATTACAACTCATAGTGCCACAATAATTGATAATATTTTCACAAATATAACAAACGGAGAGGTGATAGGTGGTATTTTAACGACCGACTTAAGTGATCATTTACCAGTTTTCACAATCTATAAAAATGATCAAAGTATCACAGAAGCAGTTAAAACAAAGAAAAAGATCATAAACACATCAAAAAAAGTTTTGGAAAAATTAAAAGAGGATCTAGATAAACAAGACTGGAATGAAGTGTATGTTGACGATGTGAACAGATCATATGATGAGTTTATGAATATCTTGGAAACTCTGTATGAAAAAAATTGTGTACAAACAAATTATACAAAGAGAAATATCGTTGACCAACCATGGATGACAAAAGGGTTGAGAAATGCTTGTAAAAAAAAGAATTATTTGTATTCATGTTTCTTGAAATTGCGAAGTCAGAACGCTGAAGAAAAATATAAAAAGTATAAAAATAAATTAGTAGGGATTATAAGGAAACATAAGAAAGAATATTATAGTAAATTATTAGATAAAAGTAATGGTGATATGAAAGCAACATGGCGAGTAATGAATAGTGTTATGAAGAATCATAAAGCAAAAACTAGTATTTCAAAATATTTTGTAAAAGAAAAAGATGAAGTTTATGATGAAAATGAAATTGTCAATGGATTTAATCAATATTTTGTGAATGTTGGATCAAGCCTTGCAGCTAAAATACCAAAAGTAGATAATAATGTGAGCCATTCAATTACAGGTTGTGCAAACAGTATTTTTCTAAATGGAACTAACAAAGAGGAAATAATGAAGGTAGTAAAAAATCTTACAGACAAGAGATCAAAGGACTGGGTGGACATGGATATGATGTTTGTAAAGGATATAATGACATATGTTATTGAGCCGTTTACATATATATGTAACTTATCATTTTCAACAGGAATATTTCCAGATAATATGAAAGTAGCTAAGGTAGTTCCTCTTTTTAAAAATGGTGATAAATGTGTGTTCAACAATTACAGACCTATATCCTTGTTACCACAGTTTTCTAAAATTCTTGAAAAACTATTTGTGAACAGACTAGATCAATTTATAGACAAACAAAATATTCTAAGCAACAGTCAGTATGGGTTCAGAGCTAAAAACTCTACATCAATGGCTCTCATGGAATTAATGGAACAAATAACAACTGCTGTCGATCAAAAACAATATTGTGTCAGTATTTTTGTTGATTTAAAAAAAGCATTCGATACTATTGATCACACCATTCTCCTAGAAAAACTGAACAAATATGGTATTAGAGGACCAGCATTACAGTGGGTATCTAGCTACTTAAAAGATAGGAAACAATTTGTACAAATAAATGATGTAAGATCTGACCTCTGTAATATCACATGTGGAGTTCCCCAGGGCTCTGTGCTTGGACCAAAGCTATTTATTTTATATGTGAATGACTTGGTAAATGTGTCAGGACTCCTTAAATGTATACTTTTTGCTGATGATACACATTTTTCTGTTTAGGTGAAGATATAGAACAAATGTTGGAATTGATAAAGACAGAATTTACCAAAATACAAACTTGGTTTAAAATCAATAAATTATCATTAAATCTAGAAAAAACTAATTACATGATATTCAGTAATAAAAAGAAAACTGTTGACGTTCCACTCAAAATTGAGGGTGTTGAGATTTGCAGAGTGAGTGAGGTGAAGTTTTTGGGTGTTATCATTGATGACAAACTGACATGGAAACAACACATAAATTCTGTAAGAATAAAAATAGCTAAATCGATTGCAGTACTGTACAAAGTCAGAGACCTATTGAATGATAAAGCTCTGTATTTGTTGTATAACACAATCATTGTTCCACACTTAATCTATTGTATTGATGTTTGGGGGAAAGCGTGTAAAACAATCACAAAGCCTATTTTTGTATTACAGAAAAGAGCTGTAAGAATTATCACTAGAAAACATTATTGTCATCCATCCAGTACATTATTTTATCAACTGAAATTATTGAAATTCCATGATTTGGTTGATTATAATATTTTATCAATTATGTATAGGGCTCAAAATAACGATTTACCTTTAAATATCCAAATGAATTTTGTTAAAAGACAAAGTTGTTATAATCTTAAGGGGACAGAGATGTTTGTAAAACCACAATTCAGAACTAGCTTGAAGGGACGTTCTACCTCAATCCAGGGAATTAGATTATGGAATGGCTTGGAGAATGTAGTTAAAAATGCCAAGTCACTGTTTACATTTAAGAAAATGATCAAAAGGAATTTGTTGAAAAAATATATATGAATTAGCATAATGTGTATTGTATCAATTATTAGTTATGTATTAGTATTAGAAAATTAGAAAGAGTTAGTCATTTTGTACTGCTGGTGAAAGATTATTATTGTTTAATCTGATTGTTTGAAAAAAGGGGCAGATATAATAAGATTTATTCTTCTTTCTGCTACCTTTCATTTTTTTACATTGTGTACGTATCATTAATGGGATTGTCTTGTATTGTATTTCTTTTGTAAAAAAATGAACAAATTTAATAAACATAAACATAAACATAAACTCAACTCTCTGTGAATAGCAAGTTGACATCAGGGCACTAACGATCAGTCGTTAGATTGACGGTCCTCCTTTATCAGGAACAGCTGGTTCTGGACGTTAACAACAAACTGGTTGAGCTGCTGCTTGTAAGACTGAGTTTGTTGCAGTTCCTCAAACTGAAGAAGTCTTTTGGATAAAAGATGAAACGTTTCAACAACTTTATCCATTTATATTTTTTGAATCCGTCCAGAGGACCTGACTTCTATCGACATCTCTGCCTGATGACTGAGCAGCGTCAGGATGTTTCAACCCACAGACTTGAAATGATAGAAAGATGCTCTGTGTCCAGCTAGAACCACGTTTTGTTCTTTGACTCTAACTCAACAACATGTTCAACAGAAGAGGAAAATGTTAGCTGCAACTTATAAAACTGCAATTTAGTCATAAAATGATTGAGTTATAGCAGCAAAGGCAAAGGTCTGGGGTTTTTCTGCGCTTCCAGCCCATCACCTTGTCTTCAGACATAAACGAGGCGCTCGTAAAGAAATAAAAACTGGTCAAGAAGAATGGAAGAGTCTTGATCCGTGTTTTTTGTGTTATTTTCTTAACATTTCTGTGAATTCTTGTTTTATTTGTGCTCCAGTTTTCCTTCATGTGGCTCCGCCTGCTCCTCCTCGCCTCTCCCCAGCTGTTTTCATTTCTCCATCATTTGTTTCCTTTTAAATCTCGTGTTCTTTTTCTCATTTGTTGTCCGTGCATTGTGTTTTCATGCCGATCATGGTTGTCGGATGTTTCGAGCTCTACGGAGGACAGAATGTGACAAAATGAAATGAAAACATAATAATGCAACGTATCATTTAAATATTAAATACATCATTAAATAATTAAATACACAGTAAAATAATTAAATACACAATTACATTATTTATTTCATGATTTATTTATTTGTCACATTCCACCTTCGTGTGTCACCATGAAATTATATATTTTCTTGCATGTGCATCAATCGATTATCTGCAGTCGATTTGTCTTTGCTTGCTGTGTGGAGCAGCCAATCAGGCTTCAGTGTCTGTTCACGAGCCATCCTAGTCCCGCCCACTGAGTTTGACGAGTGAGTCTGACAGGTAACATCATTTCATGGAGTCACTGGAGGACAGAAGGTGACAAAATGAAATAAATAATACATTAAAATAAATCATTTAAAAGGTACATTTCATTATTTACTGGTGCATTTAATAATTTAATTGTATATTTAATAATTTAAGGATTATTTAATAATTAAATGATACATTTAATTGTTATGTTTGTATTATTTAGTTCATTCAGTCACATTTCGTCCTCCATACTTCTAGTGTTGTTTTCTTGTATGTGTTGCTGCCTCAGCAGCCTTTTTAGTTTTCTCCGGTTTAAAAAAAAAGAGTTTATTTATTTTTACTCTCGTCCTCCTGAGCATTTGTCTCTGCACTTTGGCTTCACCTTGATCAACCAAGCACGGGAGGAAGAAAACGTAAAGTGCTTATGCAAAATTAAAACTTGCGTTCTGCACAGCCAGAACTGTGTCGCAGCGTGCCGCCGACATTTTCTGCGCCTCACCTCTGACAACGTCCGGCTCATTTCACATTAACTTCTACCATCATCAGTGCAAGTTACAGTGCACAGCTGTTTAATCATGGAAGTCACAGAGTGACCCATCCCTGATGTTTTCCACCTTCAGCTGCAACAGTCTTGGTAGCTGGTTAATTTTTGACTGAGCTCACAAACTTAAAACAGTCTTTAACTGTCTAGACCAGGGGTCTGCAACCTTTAAAATCAAAAAAGCCATTTTATGCCTTTGTTCACTGAATTAAAAGTGTTCAGAGCCACAACAACATGCTACAACTGTGATTATCAACTGGGGGCCACTTTAGGTTTGTTGAAAGCCTGCTTTTGTGGCCACTAGGGGTGACATCATAAATATAAAATAACTAATAATTTATATTTTTACAATTTAAGCCAATTGAAAAAAAAACAGATTACAGGTAGTCCTCGACTTACGGCGGTCTCGACATTACAAACGTGCTCCCATTGAGAAGCATTGTTCGAGTTACGCCGTTTATGCGCCTTTACAGCAGAAAATACAGTACCGAAACGAAACTTACAGGAGAAACAAAACTTACAGGAGGGAGCAGGAGGGAGGGAGGGAGGGGGAAGCTTGACGTGCTGGAAACTTACAGGAGACCTCAGGCGCAGACCGGAGCAGAGGAGGTCAGGAGGGGCTAATATGCTAAATATGCTAACTCTGGACCGCACGTGGAAATACAGGAGACCTTATTGTTTTGAGCGGAGGTTTACGAGGCAGCTGAGCAATGAGCTAACATGCTAACAGACGTTGCTGTAAACGCTGTTGACCGCGTGAAGCTGCAGGAGCTCGGAGGTGCACGAGCTAACATGCTAACAGACGGAGGAAGAAATGACCAGCTCCCAGTAAGAAATTAACTCTTTTTTTCCTTCATTATTGCTCCTAAATGTATGTGGTTTTTGATAATTATGTAGGGTAATGTGTTAGGATAGGCTAAGTGCTTGGTAAAAATACAGTACTGTATGTATGAGGTGCCCTTTGGACAGTGATGGCATAGTTACATTGAAAAAGTAACTTAGTTAAGTTACTGATTAGTCCTTGGGAAAAGTAACTTAGTTAAGTTACTGATTACTTGATTTGGAAAGTAACTAAGTTAGATTACTAAGTTACTTTATTAGTTACTTTCAGCAGCCGCTGACAAGAACCCTCTGTCACAATACATAAAAAATTTAAATGTTTTAATAAAATAATTACTAATAAATATTCAAAAAACAAAATACAGTAGTCTTTCTTGACTTCACTAAACAAATAATATTTTTACAAAAAAGACTTATAAAATGTTTATTTTGAAAATGTGTCAAGTAAACAATACGTTTGTATGAAAATAAATAAAAGCATGAGCCACTGGCCAAAAGGATGGTCCAGCACAGAAGATCAACATCATCAGGTCAGGACTCTGTGGTCTACACTCATCTCCAGGTCAGAGGTCACTCTTTCAGGGATGAAGATGTTCACATCCTTGATAGAGAGGAACGATGGTTTGAGAGAGGAGTAAAGGAGGCCATCTTTGTGAAAAGAAACCATCCATCATTAAACAGAGGTGGAGGCCTCTGGGTTCAACTGTCCCCCTCTTACAATGCTGTTATTGCTAGTATCACTCAGCCCTCTGTGAATAGCAAACAACCATCAGGGTGCTGCTAACTATCCATTGTTAGGCTGATGGTCCGTGAGCAGCTGGTTTCAGCTGTCAGCAGCAAACTGGTTCATCCACTGTGAGAGGGTGCTACAGTATTTATAAGATTGAAATGAATACAGCATCTCAGACTGAGGAAGTCTTATGGACAAAAGATAAAACTGTCGGAATCCCACTGTCTGCAGCCCTTTCCAAGATGGCCGCCCCCTTCCAAGATGGCCGCCAATTGACACCAGCTGACGGTCATCCATCTGATGAGGAGCTCCACTACTTAAGGCTGCAGTCCAGTGAGATCCAATGCTGGAGCATTGTACCTCAATCGGTATTTATGACTTCAGCCAGTGCATATCAATCTGATAAGAGTTCTTACCTTTGATCTTGTGTCCACAGTTTTTGTGATCCTTGGATCCTGATTCCCGTTCTGCCAGTTCCTGCCTTGTTGCCACTCGCCTGCCAAACCACTCTGGAGTCCTGAGTCCTTTCAGAACCTCGACCCAACATCCCCCTGTAAGATAACAAACAGAGCACCAGTTTTTGATCCACCTGTCCCACCTTTTGATCCACCTGTCCCACCAGAAGGACCCTGACCCTGTTCTCTCTTCCAGGCACTCCCAAGACCCCAAGTGTTCCGTTTCACCTGTACATAATAAACACTGTTCTAATTGTTACTCTTGAGTTTTGCCTCTGTTCTGGTCTCGTACCACTCTGGGTTCAGTCGGTCCTTACAGAATGCTCCAGCCATAACCGACCCAGAACGAGACCAGAAACGAGCAAACTCTGTCCTTTCCAGATGGATCGTATGACCATGGTCGAGGAGACACTCCAACGGGTCTTGGCTCAACAAGACGCCGCTCAGGAAACCATGAAGGAACTTGGAGGTATGGTTTATACTTTAACCCAAAGCCTCACACCCTCAACTCCTGCTGCTTCCTCTGTTAGAGACACTCCTAACACGATGCCCGAGACCGGTGCCTCAAACCAGCAGCTAATTACAAAACCATCTGAACTGTTTTCTGGAGACCCTCATTCATGTGGAGGATTCCTCCTGCAGTGTAAACTAGCATTCAGAGCGGCCCCGCAGCTTTACACAACAGAAGCCGCTAAAATCACGTATTTCATCAGTCAACTGAAGGGTGACGCACTGAGTTGGGCAAATTCCTACTTACAGTTTCACAACATTGACTATATCACCTTTGATACCTTGTTAAAGGAATTCAGCCGAATCTTCGACCGACCACTACAGCAACCCAACGCCGTAAAGCGGCTCCTTGGACTTCGTCAGGGAGGTCGGCCTGTCGCAGATCATGCTCTGGAGTTCCGTATCCTCGCTGCCCAGACCGGATGGAACGACCTAGCACTTAAAGGTACTTTTTTAAGTTCCCTCTCCGATTTCATCAAGGACCAGATCGCCGCTAGAGATGAACCTGAGAGTTTTGACGAGCTAATCGACCTAGCGGGTGCTATTGACGAGCGCTTCCGGGAGCGGAGGAGAGAGAAGGACTACAACTCCCGTCATCGTTCCACTTCCGGATTCGATACGTCATCAGGTGAGCCCCGCATCCACAAGAACTCGAAAACGTTTTCGAACTACAAATCCCAGGGAGACAGAGATCCCGTGTCATTTCCTCGTCACGTCGTTCCCACAGAACGTTTTCGTTCCTTTTCTGAACCTGAGCCCATGCAAGTAAATAAATTTCATCTGTCTCCTGAGGAGAGACAAAGACGCAGTGACAATAATGCCTGCATGTACTGTGGAAAGACCGGGCACTACCGGAGAGATTGCCCCCTTCTGGGGGGAAACGAGAACGCCCGCCAATAAAGAGAGAGATATTGGTGGGTACTTCTGCTCTCTCCCCCGCCTGCAGACTGTTATTACCCACACTTATCCAAATCCACCACAATCATCATCCTGTTCCAGCTTTGTTGGATTCTGGCGCAGAACAAAATTTGATTAGTTTGGACTTGGTTCAAGGGTTGTCTCTGCCCACTCGGGAGATTCCTCCCATCTGTATAGCTGGGGTTACTGGTGAAACTTTGGACCAGATTACTCTAAAGACTTCTGACCTTCGTCTAATAACTTCAGGTAATCATCACGAGTCTATTGATTTTTATGTGTTTAAAGCTTCCACTCCCCAACTTATTCTTGGATACCCTTGGTTAAAAAAGCACAATCCGACTATTAACTGGGAGTTGGGGAGAATTGAAAAGTGGAGTGACAAATGTCTAGCACAGTGCCTACGTTCTGCTGTCACATGTCAACCTGTGGAAGTTGTGCCGCACGAGGAGGTAGACGTCTCTGAGATCCCATCTGTTTACCATGATTTGGCTCCCGTTTTTAGTAAACAACATGCTTTGTCTCTACCTCCCCACCGTCCCTATGATTGTACAGTCGACCTCCTACCTGGTGCCACATTACCGGCTAGTCGTTTGTATAATCTGTCGAGACCTGAAAGGGAGTCTATGAAGAAATATATTGAGGAATCACTTGAATCAGGCATAATACGTCCTTCTACGTCACCTGTTGGTGCTGGGTTTTTCTTTGTGGGGAAAAAGGATGGGACTTTACGTCCATGTATTGATTATAGGGGTCTTAACAACATCACAATTAAGAATAAATATCCACTACCTCTGATTGATTCCATATATGAACAACTCCCGTCAGCTACCATCTTTTCTAAATTGGATCTCAGAAACGCCTACCACTTGGTGCGAATTAAAGAGGGGGACGAGTGGAAAACCGCTTTCAAGACACCACTCGGACATTTTGAATATTTGGTAATGCCTTTTGGTTTGTCCAATGCACCTGCTGTGTTCCAGGCCTTGATTAATGATGTTCTGCGTGACTTTATAGGGGACTTCGTTTTTGTTTACTTGGATGATATTCTTGTTTATTCTAGAGACGAGGCAGAGCACTGTAACCATGTACGTAGAGTCCTTCAGAGACTTTACGAGAACCAGTTATTTGTTAAAGGAGAGAAATGTGAGTTTCATGTGAAGTCGGTGTCATTCTTGGGGTTCATTTTTGAGAGTGGGTGTTATCGTACTGACCCCAAAAAGACCAGAGCAGTGGAGGAATGGCCAGTCCCGGAGAACAGGAAACAGCTTCAGCGTTTCCTTGGTTTTGCGAACTTTTATAGACGATTCATAAAGGACTACAGCCGCATTGCCGCACCACTCTCTCAACTCACCTCCATAAACCTGGCCTTCAAGTGGACTCCCGAGGCAGAAGCCGCCTTCAACAGACTTAAGAAACTATTTTCTTCTACGCCAGTTCTATGCCATCCTGACCCAAGCCATCAATTCATCCTGGAGGTAGATGCCTCAGACTCTGGGGTAGGTGCCGTTTTGTCACAACGTTCTCCCAAGGATAACAAGGTCCACCCTTGTGCCTTTTTCTCACGACGATTGTCACAGGCTGAGAGAAACTATGATGTTGGCAACCGCGAGTTATTGGCAGTGAAACTGGCATTAGAAGAGTGGCGCCATTGGTTAGAGGGCACTCCTACCCCTTTTTTAATATGGACAGACCACAAGAACCTTACGTACCTGAGAGAGGCAAAGAGATTGACCCCCAGACAGGCACGATGGTCCCTTTTCTTTAACCGGTTTAACTTTGTTCTGACTTTTAGACCTGGCTCGAAGAATGTTAAACCAGATGCTCTCTCCCGTCAGTTCTCTTCCCCAGATTCTCCAGACATTGAGGAAACCATTATTCCTCCAGTCTCTGTTGTGGGAGTTCTCACCTGGCCCATTGAGAAGGAAGTTATGGACGCTCAAAAGGATGAACCCGACCCTGGCACAGGTCCCCCTGGCAAACTCTTCGTTCCTTCTAACATGAGGGGTAAGGTATTGGACTGGCTCCATTCACACAAACTATCCTGTCATCCTGGCACCTCCCGTATGCTCTCTTTGGTTAAGACTCATTTCTGGTGGCCCACACTCACCCAAGATGTCAAGTCCTACGTTTCAGCCTGTCCGACCTGTGCTAGGAACAAGACTGGTAATCAACCTCCTGCCGGACTCCTGCAACCCTTGCCCACGCCCGGCCGTCCTTGGTCTCATATTGCTGTTGACTTCGTCACAGGTCTACCCCCTTCTGAAGGTAATACCGCCATCTTCACCATCATCGACCGTTTTTCGAAGGCTGCTCATTTCATTCCCCTACCAAAACTTCCCTCTGCTTCTGAGACGGCTCACCTCCTTGTCACACATGTGTTCCGCATTCATGGTATCCCCTCTGATATTGTGTCAGATCGGGGGCCCCAGTTTATCTCGCAGGTCTGGAAAAGTTTTTGCACCACTTTGGGAGCTACAACAAGCCTCACTTCAGGTTACCACCCTCAATCGAATGGTCAGGCTGAGCGGTGTAATCAGGAACTTGAGACTGCCCTCCGGTGCGTCGCCGAACGTAACCCCTCATCCTGGAGCAAACATCTGGTTTGGGTTGAGTACGCCCACAACGCTCACAAGTCCTCTGCCATAGGTATGTCCCCGTTCGAGGCTTCTCTTGGATACCTTCCCCCCTTGTTTCCCAGTCAGGAGATCAACGTTCCGGTTCCATCTGTCCTGCACCATTTCCGCCGTTGCCGGCGGGTCTGGCGGGAGACGAAGGCAGCCCTCTCCCGTACAGCTGCTCAGAATAAAGTGTTTGCTGACCGCCGTCGCTCTACGGCTCCTGTGTACAAGGTGGGTCAGAAAGTCTGGCTCTCCACTAGGGACATTCCTATTCGGGGCACCACGAGGAAATTGGCTCCTCGTTTCATCGGACCTTTCCCGATCACGAGGATTGTCAACCAGTCTGCGGTTCGTCTTCAACTCCCCTCGTCCATGCGGATTCACCCCACGTTCCACGTCTCTCAGGTCAAGCCGGTCTCCGAGAGCCCTCTGTGCCCGCTCTCCGACCTTCCTCCTCCTGCCCGGTTGATCGACAACCACCCGGCCTTCACTGTCCGGGCCATTTTGGACGTTCGTCGCCGTGGTCGAGGTTTCCAGTACCTGGTTGATTGGGAGGGTTATGGACCTGAGGAGCGGTCTTGGATTCCCCGCTCGTTCATCTTGGATCCCAGCCTCATTACTGCCTTCTTCAACGCCCACCCGGAGATGCGTCGCGGACCGCCCGGAGGCGTTTCTTGAGGGGGGGGTACTGTCGGAATCCCACTGTCTGCAGCCCTTTCCAAGATGGCCGCCCCCTTCCAAGATGGCCGCCAATTGACACCAGCTGACGGTCATCCATCTGATGAGGAGCTCCACTACTTAAGGCTGCAGTCCAGTGAGATCCAATGCTGGAGCATTGTACCTCAATCGGTATTTATGACTTCAGCCAGTGCATATCAATCTGATAAGAGTTCTTACCTTTGATCTTGTGTCCACAGTTTTTGTGATCCTTGGATCCTGATTCCCGTTCTGCCAGTTCCTGCCTTGTTGCCACTCGCCTGCCAAACCACTCTGGAGTCCTGAGTCCTTTCAGAACCTCGACCCAACATCCCCTGTAAGATAACAAACAGAGCACCAGTTTTTGATCCACCTGTCCCACCTTTTGATCCACCTGTCCCACCAGAAGGACCCTGACCCTGTTCTCTCTTCCAGGCACTCCCAAGACCCCAAGTGTTCCGTTTCACCTGTACATAATAAACACTGTTCTAATTGTTACTCTTGAGTTTTGCCTCTGTTCTGGTCTCGTACCACTCTGGGTTCAGTCGGTCCTTACAAAAACGTTTCTACAATTTTTTTTGTTCTGTTTTGTTTTTTGAATGTCCAGAGGACCAGACTTAGCATTTTTAGATTTTTCTACCTGGATTATTGAGCATGCATCAGGGTCATCATCACACGCTTCTTAGCTGCAGGTGGATGTCCCTCAAGAGGAAAAAGACAGCTGCTTCCTCTGTCTCAGACTGGAAATAACACAAACATGTAAAAAAATAAAAAATAGTTAATAAGATTATCATTTTAAATTAAAAAGGTTAATTATTAATAAAAGAACAATACCTCTTCTTGTGGTTGGATCTCTCGGTCATCATCAGGGCAGGGATTTATTCAGCTCCAGGACTTGTTGACATCAGTTTTTTCATAAAGTGATTAACTTTTTGGCTGGTGTTGACATGATGGACGTGATGGAAGACGTTTTAGAGACGCTCAGTTAATTTAAAGCCTGCACAGCAACAACAACATTTCAGACGTAGATCCAGAGCTGTAAAATGTCCTACAGTTTGTGTTATTGACTGATCTGACCTACCTGAAGGCTGTTTTAATGCTGCTGCTGCTCTGTTAGCAGTGTTTACAAGCTGCTCCTCGTTCACGTTCGGATCACGTCGTTAAGTCCGTTCAAGTTAGACGTGTTGTCTGCTGCAGATCCAGTCTCCGTGAAACAAAGTCCACACACCGTTTTGGATGTGCGCTCGTGTTTTTAACAAGTCACAACGTTCCCAAACAAACAGGAGACCGCAGCGAGATGCTAAACCTAGCTTAATGCTAACGTGTGCTACAAGACACCGGGCGGTCGCATAGACTGACGTCACTCCTGTCTTTTTTTTATCGCTCCCCCCGAGACGCATTGGCGAAATAAAATTAAATTACAGTACTACAGAAAATGACAAATAACTAAGTAACGCACAATAATTTGGAGAAAGTAACTTTAATCTGATTACTGCAGTTTGAAAAGCAACGCGTTAGATTACTAGTTACTGAAAAAAGTGGTCCGACCAGAGTAACGCGTTACTTTGTAACGCGTTACTGACATCACTGCCTTTGGACGTATTTTTGACTTACGGCATTTTTCGTATACGAACAAGCATAGGAACGGAACTCGTTCGTAAGTCGGGGAGTACCTGTATTTTAAAGAGAGGGTTTGTTAATTAATAAAAACTATGAACTATACAAACCTAGGTAATTATTTAATTGTGGAAAAATGAATTAAGTATGGAAATAAAGCATACAATTAAAGTTTTACTCCTTGTACTTGTTCCAATATTCACATATTTGCAAATGAAATGAAATAAAAACTGCTAAAACTAGTCTTTTTTGTTGTTGTTTGTATAACAACCAATTCAGTTTTGGTCAAAGCTTGAAAGAGCCGCTGCAGAGGAACCAAAGAGCCGCATGTGGCTCCAGAGCCGCAGGTTGCAGACCCCTGGTCTAGACGGAGCACGAGAGGAGACCTGTGAGGCCAGCTGAAGGTGCAGCACACGTGACTCAGATGGTCATTACAGTAAAACCCAGAGCAGCAGCAGAACCGCACACACGGGCCGACCCATTATGTTTGCAGAACCCAGCGGTGAGCGGCCGCTTTGCTCCAGCAGGTCGGCCCCGGCTGTCACTTCCTCTGTGAGATGTGACACTTAAACAAGCGGGCGAGGCGAACCGCCGCCTTCACCAGAATGACATTTCCAACCAGACCTCCTCCTCCTCGGCAATCCGTCCTGTCATATGTTTACTTGTGCATGTGATTTATACTCACTCACTATTGTTGTGGAAGAGCGGAGGCTGCACGGCTCTCAGAGGGCTCTCAGTCAACATGACTGTCCTGGTTGTTTTCTGCTTCCACTGTGATTCATGTGCTGTCTAATCTGTGCTCCATCAGAGGCAGGAGCTGCCAGACTGGAAGATTTCCTCCTGGCAAGCAGTTCTTAAACAAATCAACTTAATCACAGTTTAACATGGAGGGACGTGCTCTTCTCTGTGGGCTTGTTCACTTAGTGGCTGCGATTGCTCTACCAGGTCTGTGGTAAGGCTGCCGCCCAGTCAAAGTCTTTACAAATGTCTGAAAACATTCTCGAACGTTCTTCAGTGGCAGATGCTGAAAGGGTTAACGTGTTTGATAAAAATGGAAAATTTGATTTCTCTTTAAATATAGTCCCTGAATCCTCAGGAGCATCTGTCATAGTATTTTCAATTTAGTCTTTGTGATAAAAATGTAATACCGTACCGCTTTGGGAGGATTTGGTGAAACAAACTTAATTGGAGACAAAACAGAACAACTGGTGATCAAACTGAGACACTGTGTGGCTAAAGTCCAACATTTAGTCACAACCAGCTACTAAAAATTAGCATTGAACTATATTTTTAAGTTGCTTTGGACAATTGTCCTAAACCAGCACTTTGTCAACAAACTCAAAGTATGGATAGAAGAAACCAACAAACGGATGTTTTTGGGCTCGTCGTCATTAGAACACAATCATTCATTCTTTATCAGAACCACAGAGTCAAGGGTCAGGACGGGTTTGGAACCAACAACATTACAGAACATTTAGGATAAGTAACAGTACTGAACATGTTTCAACCGTTTAGTCAGTTTTTAACAACTTTAGTGACTTGTTTCAGTTGAAAAAACTAAAACAGCTATGCATGCGTTAGATGATACATCTTGTGCTTTGCAGATGACACTATGATCTCTGCTAACGTCGTCCAATCAACTCGTATAATTTAAACTTTTTCTTTAAAAAAACAACAACTTATTCTTATAACCACTTAGTTGTAAAAACACAAATACTGCAGCCATGTTTGAAACATTTATGGTAATTTTTGATAATGCAGTAAAATATTACAGTATATATATATATA
>JBBPBX010018336.1:0-20923 GCA_038048925.1 Garcialebias charrua | reverse complement strand
ATATATATATATATATATATAATATACATATATATATATATATATATTCATTCATTCAACCTTTATTTATACAGGCTAGCCTCGTTGAGTCACGGGGACTCATTTACAAGAGGGACCTGTCTCACTCACACCAAACAACCATCCACTCTCACACTCACACCTAGGGTCAATTTAGAGTCACCAATCAGCCTAACAAGCATGTTTTTTGGTCTGTGGGAGGAAACCGGAGTACCCGGAGGAAACCCACGCATGCACGGGGAGAACATGCAAACTCCACAATATATATACTATATATATATATAATATATATATATATATATATATATATATGTATATGTATATATATATGTATATGTATATATATATGCATATGTATATGTATATACAGTGCTTTAAGTGGAAAAAAATAAGTGCCGGTACCCTCCCTAATGTCATAATAATATGCATACCTGCAAACTCAGAAGGGATGAAAAAGGTGACAAACGTTGCGCCAACCCCCCCCCCCCGAAAGATTTTGTAATTTTTTAACATGCTTCAGGTAAAAGTCATTTACTAACCTGATTTAATGAGAACATAAATAGGAAAGATTGTGTCAACCAAAAAATCAACAACCAACAACAGCAGCAAGTCAAATACAGCAGAACATTTTGCTAACAATGCGCTGCTCCGAGTCAACAGATGCATTTAAAAACTTAAGACTTATCTCTTCAGACAGGCTTTTGGTTAATTTTGTACATTGATTTTAGAGTTTGTTATGTTTTACCTTTTGTATAGTACTTCTGTGATTTTATGATTTTATTTTTCCTTTTGTAAAGCACTATGTGACTCTCATGTCTGTGAAATGTGCTATATAAATAAAACTTACTTACTAACAGTAAAAACTAGTTTCTTAAATATGCTGGTGAAGATGTTTTGCCAGAAATTTTGAATAAAGTAGATGCCATTTCCTGCATTCTTGTGTATTTTAACAAGTTGTTAAACATCTATGTTTACCTACATGTAAACATGATTCACTAACTATTTTAGAGACATCTAACAAAATAAAGTCAGGTCCTGTGGACAGATTAAAAAATTGTTTAAATTATTATTGATCATGAATCAGGATATTTTAGAGACACCTCATTCAACTAGTTCATATAGACATCATCCTGTTTTTAAACTCACTCCTATGGCTAAGATAATTAAATTAATGTGATACTTTATCACAGTGGCTTTAGGGGTGCAACTGACTTTTATTTTATTAATTTTTATTTAGTTTTATTTGTAATGTAGGGATATAATACTAGTCAGTTTGCTGATTAGTACAATATTGCAGATGAAAGATTTGAGCAGATTTTAAATGCACAAACTTATAATCAATATTCACAAGTTCACTCTTTTTCCGGATTAAATTGCTTAAATGTGACTAGACAAAATGTAATTTCACGAGAGACGTCATGTTGATCCACCAGAAGATGAACCTTTTATTGGGAAAATCATAAAAGTACATTAAACATTTGCATCGAGATTAGCTCTGATTTAATAACTAACGTAGACAAGAATTCAAATTGAAACAAACAGACAAGTTAGGTTTAAACTTCCTGCTAGCACATTTACTTAAAAGTTTACTGGCTTAGGAAAAATAAGAATAAGGAGGAAGAAATGGAATGAAAGATAAGCTTAACAGAAGTTAATTATTTTGAAATGCAACAGGGTGGCACTTTTCCCAAACGAGTCCGGCTGGACTTCCCGCACGCTCAGCATACAATCTACGACTCTTTACCTGGTGACGAGCACGTCTCTTGGAGATAAGAGTTGAGAAGTTTGTGGACACTTAACGGACTGTGTTGTCCAGTAGACGTCCAGTTGAACTTCAGCGCGTGTATAACTGATTCAACGATACGAGCAAGAGCGCCTTTCCCGGCAGGAACCAGGCCAATGTCCTGACTGGGTTTCAAAATAAAACTTTCAGAAAACAAATTCTTTCAGAACAGAAATGAGTGAGTTACAGCTGAGCTGTGCTGTAACCCTGGCTGACACGTCGGTCTAATTGACATTTGACCAAAACATTCAAACCAGTTTCCAGAGAAGAACCAAGTTGTTTAGTTTAGTTCTCCCTTTTCACACTGAAGCCAAAACGGGAAGTGAGAGTTTTATATGGAGGGCGGGGTCAGCCCACTTCCTGAATGGTTATTGGCTGTTTGAACAAAATAAATGGAGTTACTTAGCAGTTCCCAGAGTTGGAAAACTCTGAAGGACACTAACGTATTGTGTTTAGACCAGTGGCCAGATGGAGCTGTTAGTAAAAAGAATATTATGGCTAATTCACAGACAAAACAGAAAAGTTGCAGTTAAAAGTTTACCCTGAACTGTGCCATAACTTTCAAGCATCCTCGTACTGCAGAATAACCCAGCATAAGAGTAACACTCATGTTAATAACAGATCATCATTAAATGACAAAAATATACTGTTGATCAATTCTGAATTACACAAATTAAAAGGAAGTCTTTTCTGATTGATTTGTGTCTCTTAGTTCAAAATAAATGTAACAAAATAGTGTCCACTTGTCTCCTTGAGAGCTCAAGAAAAGTGTAACACTCAGAGTTTCAGAGAGATGTGAAAAGGTTTAAATCCAGTAACGGGCATGAGGGGCTGTATCACTACACATAAATACAAGTTTTAGGTTTGTCAAAGTGTCTCCAGCTTGAAGGGGAAAAAGCCACAGGAACAACTTTGTCATAATTCAAGTCTCACCACTCAGTCTTGCTCACGGTTGTATTGTGTCACAGCATAAAGAAAGGATCACGACAGGTGCGCGTATTCACGTGTATGTAGTTTTTTTCTTAACATGTTGCTCGTGTAAAGCAGCTTCAGCCTGAACTTTCTAGCATGTCCATTTTTGATGTGCTGGTTCAAGGAAAACGTAGCAGGCTTTAGTCAAGGACAGCAGTAAGAAGGAAGCTCTTTGATTCAGGCTGCCTGTTCCATGAGACTAAATCAGTCAAGAATATGCGGGGGTGTGATTGTGTGAAGTTGGCAGATAAAGTAAAACAGAGACTAAATTTACAGAAACCACTAAAGTGAAGGTGAGAACGGTGTAATGTTCAGTAGAAAACATGATTTAATCCCCAAGCTAATCTGAATGACTGCAAATGAAAACGTCAAAATATTTAGACCATAAGCAGGCTTTTAATATACGTATATTGCAAATCTGTCTAGTTAGTTTCTATTTTATCTTTAGTCTGTTTACCTTGGGTCTCACTTAGCTTCAGATCTTTGCAGTCAACAGAAATGAACAGATAATGATGTTTCCTCTTACGCAGACATGTCGGAAAGGTCTACAAATAAGGTCATCGCCTAAGTGTTTAGAATACTGTACTTTAGTGCTTTGTCACTATTTGTATTGTGCACTCGTACTGTAGCTCCAACTTCTGGAAGCATCTGACACTTTCTCACATATAATCACAAGATCATTTAGAGGGGGAATGTAAACGTTAGAGAAATGTTAGGTTATGTGCAAAGTGTTTGAAATACAGTGTAGGTGTTTTCACCTTGGTTTTATTATATTTGTATCGTCACATTAGATGCATATCTCGTGATTTTTAACTACTGGTTTACCACTGCAAGAGGGAAAATAGCTAATTCAACCTAGTGATATAATGATGAAAGTAGTGGTTTGGTATATTGTACACATTATTAAAAACTGTGTCTGCTCTATTTACACGTTTAGATTTAATGGTGCAGCACCATCAGGGTCTGCATAGAAAATTCCCACCCGCTTTGTTTAGGAGTTGTTCTCAACTTCTATATTTAGCCGAGCTGAAAGCAAAGTGGATGATAGATCTAGTTATTTCACTTTCTTTGTGCAGATGTTCTAAGCAGCCTGTTACAGAAGAGTACCTGTATTTTATTTTAAAATTATTAATTTCAAGTACTCAGAGGCTCTCCTAAATTGCATTACCACTGATAAATGGATTGCAAAACCAGCACACTATGCTATTATATTATTGCAGACAGTACGGTACATTTATTCCCTGCTGTCCCACTAGCCGTGTTTCCATCAAGGTTTCTAGGTGCGCATTTTGAAGTATCGCAGCAGAAAAGCTTAATGGAAACGGCAAAATCCGTATTTACTTTCTCAAGTTCGCCAAAAAGTTTATACGCTCGCTTGAGGTGGTTTTTGGGATCTGCGAAAATGAGCAGATGCGCAAAACGACAGATGGAAACACATTTGCCGACTCGTGCTGCCGTAGCGAACATTCACGTCACGTGACTGATCAGCTGTTTCCGCTCCGGACAACATGTAACATCGCTAAAACTAGTTGGCATGACAGAATAAATACAACTCGCCCGATAGCAACACGTACCTGAAATATTCTCTCCATTTTGATGAGATGTGTGGCCGGGTTCTGTTTTCAACTGCTACTTCCTGTTTACTGTAGACATGCGCAGTGCTGACGTCTGACGTAATGACGCTGACGTCTGACGTAATGACGCTGACGTCTGACGTAATGACGCTGTGCGCGGCTTGGAAGAAGCGCTTCAAGCCAGCAGATGGAAACACTTCTGATCTGCATTAATTTGTATTTACATATTTGCGAGGTAGCTCAAAATTCGAAATGAAAATGGATGGAAACACAGCTACTGTCTCACCAACCTACCATTACACTCGCTTTCCCTCTTTTCTCTGTGCCGCAGTAAAGCCGAGACTAAATGTTGGTGAAGCAGAAGATGTGGTGGGCATATCAGTGTGCTGTGCAGAACCAGCTGTTAAATGCAGAAAATCTGGATTAGAGCCTGACTGATACGGAAATTTTGGCTATCACCAATACTGATATTGGGAAGGGAAGGCTAATGCTGAAAACTGATATAATGACTGAAAATGTATGAACTTTGTCTACCCTCAAGAATCTTAAGAAAACAGCGAGTGGAGTGGGGCTTGTTCATTTAGCACAGCTGTTAGCAACCATGAAGTTAAGTTAATCAGATTCACTCTATACCTAGTCCCACAGTAGATTTACAAGTGATGTGCTGGTCATAAAAACAGTCTACCTAACATGCATTCACATTTATTCTATTGTATGTAATGTATTGTTTTACATTAGTGTTAAGCGTATATCTTATGTCTTAGCGTACCGTTTGGCGTTTGTTTAGCATATATCTTAGTGTACATCCATTTATTATGTTGCGCTTATTCCAAAGTTGGGTCGCGGGGGCAGCAGCTTGAGCAGGGAGGCCCAGACATCTCTTTCCACAGTCACTTCTTCAAGCTATTCTGGGAGGATTCCAAGGCGTTCCCAGGCCAACCGAGAGACATAGTCTCTCCAGCATGTCCTTGGTCTTCCCCAGGGTCTTCTCCCAGTTGGACTTGCCCGAAGCACCTCCCTAGGGAGGCGCCTAGGGAGCATCCTTACCAGATGCCCAAACCACCTCAAGTGGCTCCTCTTGATGTGGAGGAGCAGTGGTTCTACTCTTGAGTCTCTCCTGGATAACTGAACTTCTCACCCTAGCTCTTAGGGCGGGTCCAGCTACTCTGTGGAAAAAAACTCATTTCAATCGCCTGGATCCACAATCTCATTCTTTCTGTCACTACTCACAGCTCGTGACCATAGGTGAGGGTAGGAACGTAGACTGACTGGTAAACAGAGAGCTTTGCCTTATAGCTCATCTCCCTATTTACCAAAACTGATCGGGACAGAGTCCGCAATACTTCAGATGCTGCACCAATCTGTCAATCTCATGCTCCAAAACCCCAAGATACTTAAACTCCTCCACTTGAGACAGAACCTCACCCTCGACCTGAAGAGAGCTATCCACCCATTTCCGATTGAGGGCCATGGCCTCAGATTTGGAGGTGCTGATTCTCATTCCAGCCCTTTCACACTCTGCTGTGAACCATTCCAGTGAGAGCTGAAGATCATGGCATGATGACGCCAACAGGACCACATCATCTGCAAAGAGCAGAGATGGAATCCTGAGGCCACCAAACTGGAATCTCTCTGCCCATTGGCTGCACCAAGAAATTCTATCCATAGAGTTATGAACAGAATTGGTGACAATGGGCAGCCCTGGCAGAGTCCAACTCCCACCCTGAAAGAGTACGACTTACTACCGGCAATGCAAACCAAACTCTCACACCACTTGTGAAGGGACTGAACAACTCATAACAATGGGCCCCCAATCCCATGCTCGTAAAGCATTCCCGCAGTGTACCCCGAGGAACACAGTCGAATACCTTCTCCAAGTCCACAAAACATATGTAGACTGGATGGACAAACTCCCATGGCCCCTCGAGGACCCTAGTGAGGGTAAAGAGGTGATCCAGTCTTCCACGGCCAGGACGGAACCCGTATTGTTCCTCCTGGATCTGAGGTTAGACCAGCGGTTGGACTCGCTTCTCCAGTACCCCTGAATAGACCTCACCAGGGAGGCTAAGGAGAGTGATGCCCTTATAATTGGAGTACACACTCCAATCCCCCTTTTTGAAGAGGGGGACCACCATCCCAGTCTGCCAATCCAATAGTGGCACTGCCCCTGATGTCCACACATCATTGCAAAGGCGTGTCGACAAAGAAAACCCCACAACATCCAGAGCCTTAAGGAAATCAGGGTGAATCTCATCCACTCCTGGAGCCCTGCCACCACAAAACTTTTTAACTACCTTGGTAACCTCAGCCACTATTATGGACAGACCAACCCCCAAAGTCTTTGTTTGGGATTGCTCTGTTTTGGTCCTCCGGTACTCCTCAGCTGCCTCTGAACTCCCACTTGCTAACATGGCCCGGTTGGACTCCACCTTCAGCTTGACAGCCTCCCTAACCTGGGGTGTCCACCACTGAGTTTGTGGATGGCCACCGTGAGAAGCACCAACAACCTTACGGCCACAGCTCAAGGCAGCTACCTCAACAATTGAGGCACAGAACATGGCCCACTCAGACTCAATATACCCGGCCTCAGTTGGGATGCGGTTAAAGCTCTCTTGGAAGTGTGAGTTGAAGATCTCTCTGATGGATTCATCTGCCATGTGTTCCCAGCAAACCCTCACTACATGTTTGGGTCTACTGGGTCTGTCCGGCATCTTCCCCCGCCATCTGATACAACTCACTACCAGGTGGTGATCAGTTAACAGCTCAGCTTCTCTCTTCACCCAAGTGTCCAAAACAAACGGTCGCAAATCAGATGACATGTCTATGAAATCAATCATTGATTTACGACCTAGGGCATCCTGGTGCCAAGTGCACTTATGAACACCCTTATGTTCAAACATGGTGCTTGTGATGGACAAACTATGACTAGCACAGAAGTCCAACAACAGAATGCTGCTTGGTTTCAGATCATAGAGACCATTCCTCCCAGTCATGCCCCTCCAGGTCACACTTTAATTTCTCACGTGGGCAGTGAAGTCCTCAAGTAGAATAAAGGAGTCCCCAGCTGACACACCATCCAGCACCCCCTGCCAAGGACTCCAAGAAGGCCAGATACTCTTAAGTGGTGGGAGTGGTGGCGCAGAGGTTGGAGACGGTGGGCCTGTGATCGGAAGATCGCCGGTTCAAGCCCCGGTACCGACAACATCAAAATGTAGATGGAAAAGGTGAAACACCCACACCTGCCTCCACCCTCATTCGCCCCACTCTGGGCCCCTGAGCAAGGCCCTTAACCCCCACCACCTGCTCCCTAAAACATGTCTCTCTTGAAAATGAGTTCTCGTGGCTCAATGAGACTACCTGTATAAATAAAGGGTAAATTAAAAAATTAAAAACAAGTTACCGTTCGGTGCGTAAGCACAAATAACATTCAGAGCTCGTCCCCACCCGAAGGCGTAGGGAAAACTCCAACACACAGGCACCAAGTCGGGGAGCTACAAGTAGACCCACACCAGCTCTATGCCTCTTACCATGGGCAACTCCAGAGTGGAATAAAGTCCAGCCCCCCTCAGGGAGATCTGTTCCAAAACCCATGATGTGTGTCGAGGTGAGCCCAACTATATCTAGTCGGTACCTCTCAACCTCGTGCACAAGCTCAGGCTCTTTACCCACCAGAGAGTCCATGTCCCAAGAGCAGTTTTGGTAAGCCAGGGTCAGAGCGCCATGGTACCCGCCTTTTGCCACTGTCCATGGCATCATATACCTGACTTTTATGGCCCCTCCTGCAGCTGGTGGGTCCACGGGGAGGCAAACCCATATTGCTCCTTCGGGCTGAGCCCGGCTGGGCCCCATGGGTAGAGGTTGTTGCCAGGCACTCTCTGATGAGCCCCTTCTCTAGGCTTGGCTCCAGAGTGGGGCCCCGGTAACCCACACCCGGGTTAAGGACAAGTTCCTTAATTTGTTTTCCATCACGTGTTATATCTTAGATCCTTATTTACGGTTTCTTTTTATACTTTATATTTTGCTATTTTTTGGTTGTAACTGGGAAACCGAGTACATAATTTTGTTCCACTTCCTATACCACATGTGGTGGAAACATCAAAAAAGTTGACTTGAACTTGAACTTTATTTTCTATCACCATAAAGTTTAAGTGTGTAACAAAAATCTAAATTAAACAAAGAAACACACTTCCCTGTTCATTGTTTAAACGGTCAGTCATGTATGGTGAAGATCAAATTAGTATTGACCACATCAGTTTAGTTTTCTTTAGAGGAGTAAAGATTTCAGACAAAGATAATGTTACTAACACTGCTATATATTTACCTCTGTTAGTTTTATTGTTCTGGATAAAGTTTTACAAGGCAATAGCCTATGCTAGGTTATCTTAACGTTAGCTTGCTAACTTGAGAGAGATGTAGCTAATGACAAGCAGGTTGGAGGACTGACATTTTTATTTTTTTTAACTTTACATATCAGTTAAAATGAATTTACCATGCTCTGTTTAGCAAAATACACAGTATTGCTCCCTGCTTCGGCTGTGCTGAAAATGAAAGTTAAAGTGAACGGCTATGACTTGAAAGTAGTCTGCATGCGCCCTCTGCATGATGCAGTGTACAGTTACACCTTTTGGACACGGCTTGTTCCCAGTGTTTATATCGGTGTTATGTGTACAAAATACTAAAGCAGGTGGTTGAAATCATATTATATTACAGTGTGTGGACTCTTCTTTTAGACTTGAAAGACATTTTGGAACATTACAACCCGCAGGCTTGGCATAGGCAACAAAACATTATGTGCTAGCTCTGTATGCTGTATGTTTTTGATGAAGGCAAGGCCCGCAAAGGGTTTTTCAATTTTTTTGCAATACTTGACATTTCTAACATGCATAGTAATTGATAAAGTTTTAAATAAATATACAGTACAGTAAAAGATACTTGAATAACTGATAAATGAGGATAGCGCTTGGCCACAAGATAACTAAAATGTCAGTACTGTATTATTAGTTTGCTTAGTAGATATTAAGCTTTTCATTATTAATAAAAAACGATAGTGCAGATCTTCAAAGGCATGGCCTATTTATGAAAAAAAAAATTGTCATATACCACACAAATGCAACTTATTAGAGTAGTTTGCGTTTTGACCCCTACATGCCTTCTTTTGAATGGATCCATCAGTCCCGTGATGTCCAAGTAGGCATTATTGATGGCTCTTACAGCAAACAAACTTACGTGATGCTCAGCACTTTTCTCTTCCACAGCCCTTAACCTCAGCTGAGGGAAACACTGCTGGCATTTGCAAGTCTGATAGCCAGCTGTGTTTCTTTGGATTGAATGATGTACCGGTAGTCAAATTTGACACTTGACCCATTTTTCTTAACAAATTCTGAGGTCAATTCAAATTTCCAAATGCCATTTCACTACAGATTCATAGTTTAAGGATTATGTTAATTTTATTTCATTTTTTTTATTCATAATTTTGATTGTAAAATTGTAATGAATTGTGATGCCATGATTTTAAAGATTTTTTTTTTTAACTAAATATATTTGTTATTGGATGTTTTTGTGTTTGTAATGTCTTAGAACAAATGTTATTTTAGACTTGTTAGAAAGTTTAAGTTGAGTTGAGTTTGACAAAGAGTTGTTTGTATTTGAACTACATATCTGACTGTGATTGTAAAGCTAAATATTACTGAACAAATTTCTTTTGGAAAGTCAATAAGTTACACTGCCACATTTTTTTGTAACTAACTGTATCACATTGGCTTATTTGGAAATATTTGTCCTAAGTTCTGCACCATTTTTTGACCAAGTCTTGCACTTGACTTCACATAATTAAATTAGTTACTAAATATTAATCAAATCATTTATAAACAAAGATGGAAATAGGCCTCTTGCGATAAACAATAAATCAATTACCGTAATCGCATGATAAATTAAAGTTATTGAACGCATTTTCATTTATCGACTATCGTTTCTTCGTGTCTCTCTCTTTCTACTGAAGACACTGGATGACAAAAGGCTCAACTCCGGTGCTCTTCACTGACCCCTCCCTTTCTCTTTTCTCTTTAAAATCTGTTTTAACCGTCCAAAATCATGTTTTGGATTGTTTAAGGCAGCTAAGCTGAGAAGCTAAGCTAACAGGCCGACCTCGGGAATAAACCTCCATCTTGTCGAAGCTCCAAAATAGGGATAGGACAGATCCAGTATCGGTATCGGCCTCCAATACCAGCAAAATTTATGTTTCAGATTTTTCCAATCCAACCTGCAGACATGTCCGATCCATGATGCATGTCTGTGTCTGATGAAACGTCTCCACATGTGATTCCCTTCCGGCTGCTCTGCAAGTTGGCTTCAAACTATGGAATGGATTTCCTGAATGGAGGCGTGTGTATTGAAACCCAGCGTAATAAGACCCGCCTCACATTCAGGAAATCCATTTCATAGTTTGCAGTCAACTAAAACGTGAGTAAATATGTGAAGACGGCAGTAACATTGTGGCTAATGGCTAACCAACTTTTCATTGAAACATGTCAGCTGTCTTGAAGTCTTTTACACAAGAAACACCACAAAGCAAGACAATGCAACAGCTCTGCAATGTCTGCAGAGCTGTTGTACCGAGAGGAGGAAGCTCTGTCGTGACATATAATACAATGAACTTAATAAAACATAGCACCACATTAAACCGCGGTAAAGTTAGTTTTACATTGGACATTCAAGCTCTGTGGCTTCAGTTGTTTTTCTCGTTCAGTCCGAAGCAAGCAGTCTGATTTTGGTTGGCTACACTCTTATCTGCCCCGCTCTGTCTGCCCGTCTTGGAGGAGTGGCAGACTGAGCGTGGCTGACCGAAATCAGACTGCCTGCTTGGGACCGAACGAGAAGAACACACAGCTGAAGCCACAGAGCTGTTTATGAAGAAGTTGCTAAACTTCATCGTAATTAATGACCAACCACTATCATTTGTAGAAAACAAAAGGGTTTCACAGCTTGATACTTGCAGCCAAGATATAGTTCACCATCCAGGAGATATTTATCAGTACAACGGTAGACAATCATAAAAAAGCATATAAATTGGAAAATACAAGAAAATTTTTGTATATTTGAACACCCTGCGACTTTGCAAGTTCTCCCACGTAGAAATCATGGAGGGGTCTGAAATGTTCATCTTAGGTGCACGTCCACTGTGAGGCATACAATCTAAAAAATAAAATAAAATCCGGAAATCACAATGCATGATTTTTAAAAAAAAATTTGTGTTACTGCTGCAAATAAGTATTTGAACACCAGTGAAAATTAATGTTAATATTTGGTACAGTAGTCTTTGTTTGCAGTTACAGAGGTCAAAGGTTTCCTTTTGTTTTTCACCAGGTTTGCTCACACTGCAGCAGCAGGATTTTGGACCATTCCTCCACACAGATCTTCTCTAGATCAGCCAGGTTTCTGGGCTGTCACTGAGAAACAGAGTTTGAGCTCCCTCCAAAGATTTTCTGCAGGGTTTAGGTCTCGAGACTGGTTAGACCACTCCAGAACCTTGATATATGCTTCTTATGAAGCCACTCCTTGGTTCTCCTGTCTGTGTGCTTCAGGTCATTGTCATGTTGGAAGACCCAGCTATGACCCATCTTTCAATGCTCTTAACTGAGGGAAGGTGGTTGTTCCCCAAAATCTCACAATACATGGCCCCGGTCATCCTCTCCTTAATACAGTGCAGTCGTCCTGTCCCATGTGCAGAAAAACACCCCCAAAGCATGATGCTTCCGCTCCCATGCTTCACAGTAGGGATGGTGTTTTTGGGATGGTACTCATCATTCTTTATCCTCCAAACAGGGAGAGTGGCATTAAGACCAAAAAGTTATATTTTGGTCTCATCTGACCACATAACTTTCTCCCATGACTCCTCTGGATCATCCAAATGGTCATGGGTAAACTTAAGACGGGCCTGGACGTGTGCTGATTTAAGCAGGGGAAACTTCAGTGCCATGCATGATTTTAAACTATGACGTCGTAGTGTATTACCCACAGTAACCTTGGAAACAGTGTCGCCAGCTCTCTTCAGGTCATTGATCAGCTCCTCTTGTGTAGTTCTGGGCTGATTCCTCACCTTTCTTAGGACCATTGATACAACACGAGGTGAGATCTTGCATGGAGCCCCAGTCCGAGGGAGATTGACAGTCATGTTTAGCTTCTTCCATTTTCTAATAATTGCTCCAACTGTTGACCATAGATGGTCATCATCTATGGTCATGAGCTTTGGGTTATGACCGAAAGAACAAGATCTCGGATACAAGCGGCTGAAATGAGTTTTCTCCGCAGGGTGGCTGGACTCTCCCTTAGAGATAGGGTGAGAAGCTCAGTCATCCGGGAGGGACTCGGAGTAGAGCCGCTGCTTCTCCACATCGAGAGGAGCCAGTTGAGGTGGCTCGGGCATCTGGTTAGGATGCCTCCTGGACGCCTCCCTGGTGAGGTGTTCCGGGCATGTCCCACCGGGAGGAGACCCAGAGGAAGACCCAGGACGCGCTGGAGGGACTATGTTTCTCGGCTGGCCTGGGAACGCCTTGGGATTCCCCCAGAGGAGCTGCTCCAAGTGGCTGGGGAGAGGGAAGTCTGGGCCTCCCTACTTAGGCTGCTACCCCCGCGACCCGACCCCGGATAAGCGGAAGAAAATGGATGGATGGATGGATGCTCCAACTGTTGATTTTTTTTCACCAAGCTGCTTGGCAATTGCCCTGTAGCCCTTTCCAACCTTGTAGACGTCTACAATTTTGTCTCTGGTGTCTTTGGACAGCTCTTTGGTCTTAGACATGTTAGTAGTTGGAGTCTTACTGATTGTGTGGAGTGGACAGGTGTCTTCATGCAGCTAACAACCTCAAACAGGTGCTTCTAATGTAGAATAATAAGTGGAGTGGAGGTGGACTTTTTAGAGGCAGACTAACAGGTGTTTGAGGGTCAGAACTGTTGCTGATTGGCAGGTGTTCAAATACTTACTGGTATTTGCAGCAGTAACACACAAATAAATTATTAAAAATCATACATTGTGATTTCTGAATTTTTAAAAATTATTTTTTAGATTATGTCTCTCACAGTGGACATGCACCCAAGATGAAAATTTTAGACTCCTCCATGATTTCTAAGTGGGTGAACTTGCAAAGTCGCAGGGTGTTCAACTTCTTTTCCTCACTGTATAAAAGTGAAACAAAAACGGCTACATTGTAAAATGATGTAAAATTCTAAAAAACAGGAACATGTTTGTGTTGGTTTATGCTATGAACATAACCGATGTTTAAAACCATTTAATCACTTAAATGTCCACTTTAAAGCTAGGAATAAAAACAAACATGTTTTGTGTTAGCAGCAGGATTTAATTCTAACTGAAACTTATCCAACATTAATAAAGCTTACCTCAAGTGGCCTTTTTTGAACTTGCATGCATATATTTGTACAAATTGTACTTGCCTGTAGAGAGGAGATTATTACAGCCTCATATAAAATCAATGATGATGATGATATCTGAGTGGTATTGGGATTGACCGATATTCAGATTGAGGTATCTGGATCGGATCGGAAGTAAAAATAAATAAATAAGTGGATCGTGCATCCCTACTCCAAAATTCATAGTTGAAACACGTGCCTTCGTGTAAAAAGTTGTTTTCTCAGCAAAAAAAAAAAAGGCTGAGAACTTGTTTACTGATTTTTTATTAAAAGCTTTGTGTGAAAAATGCTATGCTAAAGAGCTCAAACCACACGGAGCGTCTGCCATTTTGAGAGCCGAAAAAAGAAAGGAGAGACGGCTCATGTCACGTCAAGGGGCCTCCCTCCCATTTTTCTTAATGAGACACGCTCGCTCCCTCACTAGCCATCCTTCTGTTAAAACAGTCATATACAGTACTACCATCCAGTGGTCAAAAAAAGGTACTACACTCGAAACAAATTACCGGTAACCAAAATTTCTTCTTAAATTTGACAATAATTACTAGTTGTCAAATTTCAAACAATATTATTGTTTATCGCAATAATTTCTGAGACAATCACCCAGCAAAAGTTGTCATGACAGGTCTAGGTGGAAACGCAAGTAGTGTACGTAAGGGGAAATGCTGTTTTCTGCAAGTTTGTAGAGTTGTGTAATGAGAGCAAACAACATGCTACTTTAGTCATTGAATGTACAGACTTGGTAAAACTGCTGGGCTGTATGTTGTAGACTTACCTTCACCCAAACTGTTATTCATTTACAGCATATTTGTTATGTGTTCTTACAGTAACGAGAACAGACGTTTTGTTCTGATTAGAGAGTACCATTGTGATTGCAGTGATGTTTAACAGGTTAGCTGGTTATTATTGACAAAAAGTCTAATGTGACTGCAAATGGACTCACTCTTTGTTGGTTGTTAGTTCTCTCCCACCTGCCCCCTTTCTACCTCCCTTTTCTGTTCAAATGGAGTGGATATCAGACGAGAGCTAAAACTACATGTCACAAGCGCAAACGCTGCCAAGGTACAGTGAAATGCCAAGTCTTCTGTTTACTTATGTTGTGTTAGCTCTTTTAGCTTCCTCCCATTCCCTGTAGAATCTAGGTCTCTGTTGGAGAACCTTTTTCTTTCTTTTGTGGTTCAAATCTTTTGAAGTCTTATGTTTAGAACTAGACCTAGGCTCAGTTAGATGAGGTTGAACTAAACTGATTTAGACTATCTCTTGACTGCTTTAACTGGGCCTAGATGCTAGAAGTCTCTGTGTGCTGTGATCCAGACTTGGGTGCTACTGTTGCTGCTTTTTTTAGGAACCTTGTGCATCTCCTTGCTGGAATAGTAAGAAGACAACATGGTTCGCTCAAGCACAAGGACAAAACTCTCAACCATAGGAACTGCAATAAGTTATTCATCAACCGCCCTTATGCTTGACTTTTTTTATGTAGCTTTGTTTGCCACTTTGTCTCAATGTTTTCTCTCTTTCATTCATTGGAGCAGTGTAGCTTTAATGAACCACCATCATCAGTTCAATAGAAAGTTTTCTGAATAAAGCTCTCTATTGAGAGCAAAGAACAATTGAGATGCAAAGCGGAGCCATTGTAGTCCTTCAGTATATACTGTACTATAACTCTTGTGTATATGTACTCTGAGGTCCATCCCTCTCATTTCTGGATGAATTGAATAGAGAAAACTCATCTTACAGTAAAATGAGGTGGATGTTGACCTAAAGACTAGTGTGCAAGGTCAAAGTCAATGTGAACAAGGGGCTTTGTTATGACTCGTGTAATGCAGTTTTTTTACTTTGTTTCATTACTATTACAGTATTTTCATCACATTTGAAGCAGGATATGCTATGTAATGAAATAACATTTACATTTGTCTCACCACAGTTCTAGGACATACTAAGAGGAGAGCCTTCCCTCATTCAACTATATGCTAATTTGGTCTTTTCTAGTCCCAATCATTCTTTCTGTTTTTTATTTCTTTTTTAGTTCAACAGTTAACTTCTAATTTTTATCGTGACACACATTATCCTTAGGAATCTATACTCTTCTTTTGTCCATCAGTAATTGATGTACCGTATTTGTGCTGGAGAACAGGGTCACAAAACATTTTACTGCCTGCTCCTTTGGACACTTCAACCTTGATCTTTTCATTCTCACTTCCTTTCACAATGTGCTGCATTTCATTAGAAACAGGAAGTGCTCTTCTACGTTGCCAGATCACAATTATATTCAACAAAACAGGAGCTCAAGAAAAAAAACATTTGCCAAAAATGGTTATAATGTGTGAAAGTACAGCATTGTCATTTCATTGCTTTAGTTTCTACAAAGTTATTGAAATAGATTTATATTTAATAGATGTAGTGAGTGACTTCTTAAACAATATTCATATTGCTCTGTGGTGTTGAAAGTGTTGCTAACTTATTGATATGCAGCAGAGGGAAGACATCAAGATTTCTAAAATGTGTACAATTAGTTCAAGAACAGTTAAATGTTTGAATAAAGGCTGTAAGGTTTGTCGGGAACAGTTTGACCTTTGAAGAAGAAATGTGGTTGGGGAAAATTTTGATACATAGATGTTTAGGGAAATGAAATACAAAAATGCTATTTTATGATAAACGTAATTAGACTGTGGCGCAATGTGGTCTAGATTTAGTTCTGTTCCAAAGTAATGGCTTTACAGGGCCTATAAAAAGTATTCACCCCCTTGGATGTTTTATGCTTTTATTGTTGTCAAAAGTCAGTTATGGTCAGTAACCTCTTAAAAATGCACAAATATTCACTCCCTTTAAAATGACTGACCTAATTCAGCTCAGACAAAAGATTATTAAAGTACACACCAGGGCATGGATACAAAAGGATTTCCTAGGCCCTAAACATCCCCAGGAGTTCTGCTAAATTCACTTTCTAGAAACAGAAGGAATATGGGACATGTGTACAAGAGTAGGCCTTCCTCTCAAACTGAGGGCTGTGAAAAAGAAATAGATGAGGCCACCGAGACACCTGTGACCACTTTGAAGAAGTTAGTCTTGAGTTGGTGGGATGAGACCGTGCATACAACCGTTGCCTGGGTTTGTCACCAGTCTTAGCTTTAATAGAGCAGAAACGAGAATATCATGAATAAAAGTCTATAGTCTTGACTAGGTTACTGTATTTAGATATTCTAGTCAAGACTACCGGTATCTTCCTTACTTTGTGGCACTTGAAGAATAGTACGTTTAAATTTTCATGGGAATGGTAGTTTTTGTCTACAGTACATTAGTTATGTAATTGTATTGTTTGATGTTTAACCCAAAACTTGTGCTGGAACACACTTTTACAAGAACTTGATCTTTTTAAATGTTTTAAATCCCTCTTTGGTTCAGAGTAGTACAATGAGTCAAGACTGTGCTGGAAGGTCACCAACTTTTTTGGAAAATTAATCCAGATAGCATGTAAAGGACACAATGATAAGGACTTTGCTTCCAGTAAATCTGAAGCTCTAAGTCAACCACTTCCATTTGTAACTCGTGGCTTTTGTAGGTGTCACTTGGTTTTGCTCTACCAAAAAACTCTGCTCTTACTTGCCTCGGTCACTGTCTAATACACTGAGAGAGAGCCCTCAATAAAAGAGAGCATATTTTTATTTTAAAATACCACTTCTTGAAAAATTATCAATTGAATGACATGGAGGCAGGAAGACGAGCAAGAGCTGAAATATGCTGTCATGCTGTGTGACGTGTTTATTGTTTCAATTGCAGATCAATGCTTCAGGTTGCATTTGATTGAGCCGTTTTAGACCTTTGGTGTAAATCTTATTCTATCTCTAATTTTATATTATGTTTGTAACTTGCTATTTCAGCTTTTATACGTGGAGATTTTCTCCTCTTTGTGTGCATTGATTTTTCTTCTCTTTAGCAGATTCCTCATTCCCTGTCCCAGTTCATTTCCAATTCCTCCCTCTCCATTAATTAATTAGATTTCTTGTGTCTCTCCACCACCCCTGCAGCCATCCACAGTTTTAAGCTGAGTCGAACCCACGTGGATTGGCACAGCGTGGATGAGGTATACCTTTACAGTGATGCTACCACTTCTAAAATTGCACGCACCGTCACGCAGAAACTGGGCTTCTCCAAAGGTTTGTATGATCTCTTTGCTTTATATTCTTTTACAGATAAGATTATCTCGGTCATGTAGTACATTTATCAACCCTGTAGTCTGAAACCTACAGTTAGAGCAGTATAGATTTTCTGACTTATGAGTACATTTCCTTTGATTTTGATATGAGGTATTGCTACTGTATAATGTAAATATTAATACAAAAATATTGATCTTAAGACTAACAAGTGTAGGAAAACTGTGTTTTCTCATTGAGAACTACCGGTACTTTTCTGCTCACTAAAAATGTGGGAAAATGTATCACTACATTTGCAAACCTTAACAAAACAAATTAGGGCTGAACAATTAATTGCATTTGCAATAATATCGCTATATGATAAAATGAGATTTTCTAATTGCGAAGACTGCAATTTGACTGGTCACGTGACACAAATATTTATCAACACAAAAAAAAAAACACCACAAAGACATTTACGATGATTGCATGGCTAGAATGACAACAACCAGTGCTTCAACTTCAAGTAAGCAAAGTATCAGCCGACAGGGATCACTGACCGAACAGTTTGAACTTCAAACAGTAATTTTTTTATATCTAATTTTTTACATTTATTTATCAACTGTCCTGTGAAGTTCAGACGGTAGTTAGGAAGTTCACTTAACATGTTTACCGGTACTATTATGTATATGAAACAAGAAAAAATTGAAATGGTGAAAAGAAAAGGCATAGATTTGTTTGCTTTATTGTAATCTCTGCTTTAAATAAATCTGACATTGTTTATTATAAAACAGATGGATTTATTGCTTCTGTTTATTGAAAAATACTTGAGAAGATATAAAAAAATAATCGCGTTTTAAATCGCAATTGCAATTTAAAGAAAAAAAATTGCAGTTAGATTATTTTCCAAAATCGTTCCGCCCTAAAACAAATACAGTATTTTTCAGCCTATAAGTCACTTTTTTTTGCAGTTCACATGCCCTGTGACTTAACTTATTTATGGATTTTTTTCCCCCCATATTTATAAACCAATTTTTGGCTGAGATATGATCATTTTCATTCATTCTGACTGAAAATATAGAACACCACAGTTTTCAGCTGTTAAGTGGCACTCTAGTTTGGCATGCCATTGTGTCATGTAATCGGTAAAAGTGGCTAATGACACAATCGGCTTGCCATAGCCTGCCACCTTCGCCCAGCTCGCCTAGAGCAACCGTCAAATCAGCTGCATTTTGCTGCGCTGCCCTGGTGAAATGCAGCTAATTTGACCATTGAAGTTAATTTATTAAGTAAAAGTTCAACTCAGACACATCTTTACTATAAAGTCAAGCAAACAAATAATTGTTTTAGGTTCTTATCTTGTTAAATTTTGAAGAAATGCGTAGAGTTCTTCCTTCCTGATTTCCTCCCTCTGCGTGCTCCTGGGTGCACAGAGGCAGCGAATACTTTTGAAACACAGCTGATTTGACCATTAAAGTCCTTTTATTAAATAAAAGTTCAATTGAGACACACCTTTACTATAATTTTATTTAACATTTATTTAACCAGGCAAATCCCATTCAAAGTCAAAGTCAACTTTATTGTCAGAACTGCAATATGTACAGGACATACACAGGATTGAAATTGCATTTCTCTCTCAGTCCCTCGGTGCAACAGTAACCATTTAAACACTAAACAATTAATAAACAAGCATAAAATGAAATAATAAAAGTTTAGTACTGTCCTGAGTTTTTTGCATAGTAGTTTTTCATAGTAGTAAAAAAGTATAAAAAGTTTCACCAACACCAAAACACCAACATTTAATAAACATAATCATAAAATGAAATAGAGTGTAATACTGTCCTGAGTTTTTTCATAGTAGTTTTCCATAGTAGTATAAAAGTATAAAGCCTGTATAAATAAAGGTTGAATGAATGAATGAATGAATAAAAAGTTTCACCAACACCAAAAATGAAATAGAGTGTAATACTGTCCCGAAGTATAAAGTATAAGAAGTATATCTATAAAATAAATGAAGGTTCTGGCATTTGACATTTGTAAAGAGTAACAAAGCAGCATATGGGGTTAATGTACACAGTATATGTATGAGGTAGTTGATGTTGGTATAGAAACAAAGTGGCATTATGCAATAAGGCTAGTAAGGCAGTATTTCAAGGCAGATCTCTTTTGCAAGGGAGGCCTGGGCCTACAAAGTTGAGCAAACAAACACTTGTTTTTAGGTGATTATCTTGTTAAATTTTGAAGAAATGCACAGCTAGTCACCCTCTGCATGCTCCCGCTTCCGCGAATCAGCTTTTGAAATGCAGCTGATTTGACCGTCAAAGTGCATTAAGGAAAAATTCAACTGAGACACACATTTGCTATAATTTCGAGCAAACAAATAATTGTTTTTAAGTTTAATCTTGTTAGATTCTTGTTAAAGTCCGCCTGTGCACGTTCCCGCGGCCACCATTTGACAGCCAATCAATTTTTGGCACAACACCAGCCTGCGTTTCCGGGTGGTTGGTGGTGACGTGCAACAAACATGACGCGTCAGCAGTGATGCATAATAGTTGCGATATATGACGAAGCCACGTATTTATGTATTTTTTGACTTCATTAGGGTGGTGCGACGTGTATGGCGGAAAATATGGTATTGCAATGTAAGTAAAATATTCATTTAGACAGTTTTTTTCTACACCCAGGGTGCGAGGTAGGGATTGATATCTTACCATGTCCTGCTTAAGGTTTGCCATGAGAGGTAGATAATTAGTTTTATAGAGGTTCTTATGAGCTCGTGTTACCCAAACGCCAAGGTATCTAAATATTTAAAAACTAATTTTAAATGGTATCGTGTCTAAAATGGTCTTTTCTAGAGAGGTCACAGGCATCAGCTCGCTCTTCTGAAGATTAACCTTATAGTCAGATATTCTCCTGAATTTTTGAAGCAAAGTAAAAAAGTAATCTTGCGCAAACTAAGGAATTCTAGTAAGAGGATCTGATATATACAAAAGCACGTCATCAGCATATACTGTATATGTGTATAT
>JBBPBX010018335.1:0-16705 GCA_038048925.1 Garcialebias charrua | reverse complement strand
GGATTACCTCCGAACAGTATGGAATTTCAAAAACTTTATGGGATTATAATTTTTGATTTTTCTTTTCCACTTGCTGGATTACTTCAAGATCAAAGACAGTTCAAGGTTTCCTTTCGTGTTGGACCCCATCCCCAAGGACTGGCGATGGCTTCCAAAAGGGGGGAGATGTAATGGACCTACCCAGGGTCAAACTAAGGTTTTTGAACTGTCCAGTGATGACCTTTACTGACCTCTCAGTAAAGCAAGACATTTACTACAAAATCATTCATTTAGCTGTAATCTGATAAATATAGTCACCAAAAGAGACTATTTCTATCTTTGATTTTAGGCTGATGTGATCAAAAGAATAACTTTTGTCATTTTCATGATGTGTGCTTTTAAGCTGTGTTATTCTGTGAGAGTTAAACTGTGTTCACTGCTGTGTCAAAGGTGAAATCTCGGGTCACAGAGACCGGACGGTTTTGTTTAGAAACTCAGAGGACAGTAATCCGTTGTTTTTCATGAAAGGGCTCCAGCTTGCTGTGCCTTTCCCTAAACAAATCTCTCTCTGCTCTGGCTGTAACCTTGGGCCTGATAAGGCAAGTGCACTCCTCTCTTTGTTCCTGCTTTTTAAGTTCTAACTGTGCGAGAACGCTTCAGAGTTTCTGGGAGCTTCGAAAGATGATGTGAACCTTCCAAAGAGCTGAATGACCACAAGTCACGCGCTAAGGACTCGTCATCCAGCTGGGACTGATAACATGTTGTTATGGGTCCACTTCGAACAAGCGTAAGCTCAAGAACTTTGTTTATTCCTTCCTGGAATAAGTTTATCTTGAAGTCAGAGGCCTGAAGCTGACATATTCTCTGATGACCAAGCGAAAACCAGGAGACGTTGGAAAACGTAAACCAGAACCCTGCTTGAAGGTATTGTACTGGTTCCCACAAGGACCCGTGCATCTGAAAAGCTACAAGGTCTTCCCTCTTACCGGGCCGTCGTCAAAAGGTAAAGAGCTGTTTACAAAACGTACCTGGATTTTAGCAGAAGTCGGAGGAGAAGTGTCACTCTGGTATCATGCTCACGATAATTTCTTCTTAAATCTTTCCTCCTACTCTTTCCCCTCTCTATCTAAGCTGGAAACTATAATTAAGCTGAAGAGCCCACAGACTAAATATGTTAACATCCAATATTGAAGTCTGTTGTGTTAAATTTAAGTGTGCTGACGTATTAATTTGAAAGAAAGTGAAATCATGTCAATCAAGTGTAATGGTGTTAATTTAGTTGATTTATTTTAAATAAATGATAGTGTCTCTTTGACATATCAAACTAAGTTAACGTCTTTGTCACTTAATGGCTTTGTGTATTTATCCATCATAAAGATCACAGAAATATTGGGTAAACTGAAAAAGAACAGAATCCGTGAATTTACTATTCAATCTGAATAAGTAAATTAATTAAGGTAAAGAGGTCAGTATTAATATTGACCTCCTCATAACCCCTGACCTCTTTACCTTAATTAATTTACTTATTCCGATTGAATAGTAAATTCACGGATTCTGTTCTTTTTCAGTTTACCCAATATTTCTGTGATCTTTATGATGGATAAATACACAAAGCCATTAAGTGACAAAGACGTTAACTTAGTTTGATATGTCAAAGAGACACTATCATTTATTTAAAATAAATCAACTAAATTAACACCATTACACTTGATTGACATGATTTCACTTTCTTTCAAATTAATACGTCAGCACACTTAAATTTAACACAACAGACTTCAATATTGGATGTTAACATATTTAGTCTGTGGGCTCTTCAGCTTAATTATAGTTTCCAGCTTAGATAGAGAGGGGAAAGAGTAGGAGGAAAGATTTAAGAAGAAATTATCGTGAGCATGATACCAGAGTGACACTTCTCCTCCGACTTCTGCTAAAATCCAGGTACGTTTTGTAAACAGCTCTTTACCTTTTGACGACGGCCCGGTAAGAGGGAAGACCTTGTAGCTTTTCAGATGCACGGGTCCTTGTGGGAACCAGTACAATACCTTCAAGCAGGGTTCTGGTTTACGTTTTCCAACGTCTCCTGGTTTTCGCTTGGTCATCAGAGAATATGTCAGCTTCAGGCCTCTGACTTCAAGATAAACTTATTCCAGGAAGGAATAAACAAAGTTCTTGAGCTTACGCTTGTTCGAAGTGGACCCATAACAACATGTTATCAGTCCCAGCTGGATGACGAGTCCTTAGCGCGTGACTTGTGGTCATTCAGCTCTTTGGAAGGTTCACATCATCTTTCGAAGCTCCCAGAAACTCTGAAGCGTTCTCGCACAGTTAGAACTTAAAAAGCAGGAACAAAGAGAGGAGTGCACTTGCCTTATCAGGCCCAAGGTTACAGCCAGAGCAGAGAGAGATTTGTTTAGGGAAAGGCACAGCAAGCTGGAGCCCTTTCATGAAAAACAACGGATTACTGTCCTCTGAGTTTCTAAACAAAACCGTCCGGTCTCTGTGACCCGAGATTTCACCTTTGACACAGCAGTGAACACAGTTTAACTCTCACAGAATAACACAGCTTAAAAGCACACATCATGAAAATGACAAAAGTTATTCTTTTGATCACATCAGCCTAAAATCAAAGATAGAAATAGTCTCTTTTGGTGACTATATTTATCAGATTACAGCTAAATGAATGATTTTGTAGTAAATGTCTTGCTTTACTGAGAGGTCAGTAAAGGTCATCACTGGACAGTTCAAAACCTTAGTTTGACCCTGGGTAGGTCCATTACACTATCTCTCCATCTCTCTATCCATCTCTATCTATCTAGATAGATAGATACAAGCTGTTCTTTCCCTAATCCCCAAAAAAGGGGACTTGACCTTGTTAAGGAACTGGAGACCTGTCTCCCTTCTCTGTGCAGACTATAAGTTATTTTCTAAAGTACTCTCCAATAGGTTGAAGAACGTTCTTGAAGTTATCATACACAGAGAACAATCATATTGTGTACCTGACAGATCTATCATGGACAATCTTTTTCTTTCTAGAGACATGTTTGACATTTGGAATGGGTTGACCAAGGTTTAAAATTCTTGGGTGTTTTTTGGGGGACAGATACCTTGGTGGAAAAATATTGGGAAGGTGTCACGGAGAGAGTGTGTGCCAGATTATCTAGATGGAAGTGGCTGCTGCCTCAGCTGTCTTACAGGGGGAGGGTTCTGGTTGCAAATAACTTGGTTGCTTCGGCCCTCTGGCATAAATTGACTGTACTCACACCACCATCTTGTCTTATAAGACATATCCAAAGGACTCTAGTGGATTTCTTCTGGTCTGGACGACATTAGGTGAAAGCTGCAGCCTTGTACCTGCCAGTACAGGAGGGGGGGTCAAGGACTCATAGACATAAACTCACGGATCACAGCTTTCCGGCTTCAAACATTGCAGAAACTACTATATGGTGTTGGACTACCGTGGCTGGATACTGCACTTCTTCTGTTAAGGAAAGCAGGCCGTCTTGGCTATGATAAACTTCTTTTCCTGCTGCGCCAAGGATCTTTGAACTTAACAGGTCTCACACGTTTTTACCAATCAGTTTTAAATGCTTGGCAGATCCTCACCTTTGAGAGAAGAAATGATGTGAAACCTGAGATGTGGGTTTTTGAAGAACCTCTGTTTGAAAACGGTTTCTTCTCGACACAGCAGCTCTCGTCTGTTACGCTGAGATCTAAGATAAGAGAAGCGAGCTGTGTGAAGTTGGGTCATCTAATGAAGCTGCCTGTGTCCTGTCTCACGGAGCAACTAGAGGTGCGATCTCAAAGACTTGTGCAAAGACCGAAAGAAGAAACATGTGCTTCTCTGCCAGATTCTATCAAAGCGTTTGCTGTTAATAGTTCTCTGTCTGACCAATGGGATGATGAGTGTGAGTATGAGTTTCCTTCCCTAATTGTCTCTCCTGCAGTGGATCAGTGGCAGGATGTGAGAGAAAAGTTGCTGTCTCTCCAAGACTCACCAATAGGATGTTTTCAAGGCTTGGGGAAGAAAGTTCTGTACACTATTTGTGTGAAGGTCCTGAACTTACGCTCGTTGGCAGAAGTGGCGGCGTCGAAGTGGACTGGGTTTTTTGACATCTGCTCTACCCAGAGAGGCTGTTGGCGGTCCTTGTACAAGTCCCCCATTGAGAAACGGATGGGCGACCTCCAGTGGAGGATTGTGCATGGGGCCATTGTGCATGGGGCCATAGCTACAAACGGGTATCTGGCACACCTTAATCCTGACATTAGTGTTTCATGTCCTTATTGTTCCCAAGACGAAACATTGCATCATATTTTTATTGAATGCTTAAGACTGAATCCTCTACTTGTTCTTTTGGATCATCTGTTTGGTGGTTTGGGTGTACAGTTCTCTAACCAAATTTTTATCTATGGTCCACGGTACAGTGCAAAGAAAAAACAAGTTCACACTCTCTTAAGTTTCATTTCTGGTACTGCAAAATTGGCAATATGGATATCAAGAAAGAACAAAATCAATCAGCAACAAACAGATGATGCTCGTGTTTTATTTGAAAGACTGGTAGTTGCTCGAGTCCGTGTGGAATTTGAGTATTTTAAGTTAACAAAAAACATGGATGTCTTCGTTAATAAGTGGGGTATTAACAATGTTTTGTGTTCAGTAGATGACTCATCTTTAGTATTTACTTTTTGATTTTTTAACTTTTACCATGTTTTATTTGTATTGACTGTTAAGAGTGTGAAATAAAAAAAAATTAAAACTCAAAACTCTCTATCTATCTATCCATCTCTATCTAGCCATCTATCTCTCCATCTCTCTATCTATCTCTCTCTATCTCTATCTATTAGGGGTGTAACGATACACAAAACTCTCGAGACGAGACGAGACAAATTACAGAGTTCACGAGAACGAGACGAGATTTTAATATTAGTTCAAGAAAACTTCAAAGATCGGTTTTATGCCGCAAAAAGGCTTTTATTCTGTTTTAACATGTATTACAAACTCAACTGATGTCTTCATTTTACTGATTGAATCTCCTTAGACCTTAGAACGTTCAACTTTGTTTAAAAAAAATAGATATTCACGCAGGACTTTCCAAAAATTGAACATAAATATCCGCATCAGCACTGAATCTGCAGCCGTCACTCACCAGTGTTGCCAGATTGGGCGGTTCACCGCGATTTTCCTTCTGACTTTTGCGGGTAAAGAGTGCTTTGGGTGGGTGGGACTCTATCTGGCAACACCGGTCACACCGGTGTTTACACAAGTGTGTCTTTACATCCGGGGCAGCGTCGGCAGCGCCGGGACCCTCCATCAATGTAGAGGCGTCTGCGGCACCGGGACCCTCCATCAGTAGTTGGGGCGTCTTCTATAGCAACTTCATCCGGCGAAGCCATGCTGTCCGTGACGCTGACTTGCTAGGGGCTGCTAGCATTAGCGACTCGCGAGACAACGTTACCTCTCAACGAGAGATATCGCGGGAGTTTAATATCGCGAGATCTCGTACAACGAGATCTCGTTACACCCCTACTATCTATCCATCCATCTATCCATCCATCTATCCATCCATCTATCCATCCATCTAGTCAAAGTCAAAGTCAACTTTATTGTCAAAACTGCAATATGTACAGGACATACACAGGATTGAAATTGCATTTCTCTCCGTCCCTCGGTGCAACAGTAACCATTTAAACACTAAAACATTTAATAAACATAAGCATAAAATGAAATAATAAAAGTGAAATAATAATAATAATGCATCCATCTATCCCTATCTATCCATCCCCATCTATCCATCCCTATCTATCTATCCCTATATATTCATCTCTATCTATCCATCATCTATCTATCCATCATCTATCTATCCATCTCTATCTATCCATCTCTATCTATCCATCTCTATCTATCCATCTCTATCTATCCATCTCTATCCATCTATCTATCCATCTCTATCCATCTCTATCACTAGGTATCTATTTAGCTCTCTCTCTCTCCATCTATCTATCCATTATCCATCTCTATCTATCCATCAACATTTACACCTCCAGATGCAGAAAAAGAGCCACCTGCATCATGAAAGACCTCACTCACCCAGCACACTCACTCTTTGCACCACTCCCCTCGGGACGGAGGTTGAGGAGCATCAAATGTAGAACCACTAGACTGAGGAACAGCTTCTACCCTGAGGCTGTCAGACTCATGAATAAATAAATAATAAGAATAAACACTGCAAAATGTCACATCATGTTGATACTGATCTGTTTCTTGTTGCTGCGTTCATCTGTGACTATCTGCGTTCATCTGTGACCATCTGCTCATGTTCGTGCTGCTGTTTATAATGATGTTTTTCTACTACATTAGGGCTTAGTGTATTACTAGCTGATGTCTCTCTTAGTTAATCCTAGATGTTATTATTGTTTTTCTCTTGCATTTGTTGTTGGATGTAACTGGGACCCTGTGTACATAATCTCGTTTTCAACACATGTACTACATGCGGTGCAAATGACAATAAATTCTCTCTGACTCTGACTCTGATCTCTATCTATCCATCTCTATCTATCCATCTCTATCTATCCATCTCTATCCATCTCTATCACTAGGTATCTATTTAGCTCTCTCTCTCCATCTATCTATCCATGTCTTTGTCAAGTGTTGGCTGCAGCCCAAACACCTGCTGAGAACAGAGTCCAGTTTGTTCATTTCCAGTTTTTGTCCTCTGACAAACTTCAGGTAGGACAGAAACTGAATAAAAACAGAGCCCTGGAAGAACGTGTGGAGAACCACTGAATCCAGAACCTTTGGGGGTGTCTGGACCTTTGGAAGGACACAGTGGATCAGAGCTTCAGCTGTGAAGTGGAACCAAAACCAGTTTTAACATCATTACATAGTCCATCAGGTTCTTCTTAAAAACATTGCCAGACCTGAACCCTGCAGAGGACCTTAAGTCCAGTATGACTCAGCTGGACCCCCACCAAGTTCTGGAAGGCCCATGAAGTAGGGCTGGGCAATATACCGAAAATTAACAGACACTGAAATTTATAAAAATGATTGACATAATTTTTCCAATGTCTGTACTGTATTTTCGGTGTATAAAAAAAAAAAAAAAGTAGTTTTGTCTTTTGGCTGTGTATATGTTACCTTATATGTGTATATGTTCCTGTCTTTGATTTTATACATATACCTTATAATGTTTTGCTAGTTTTTTGATACTTTGTTAAAAAAATATATATTTTTTTTCTCTCTTTTGTTTTCTATTGTTTATTGTTTGTTTGTTTATTGTTTATTGTTTAAGGAAATTCTACCATTGCTGTTCATTGTTCTTTAGTTTTAGCAGGTCGCTTTCGTAAATGAGCCCATGAGGTTCAAAAGATTTACCTGACTAAATAAAGGTTGAATGAATAGGTAAACTATGCTCCTGTCCCGTCACGTGACTCCACCCCATCCAGTCTGTAACAAGAAGTGAAAGAGACGGTGCGGTTGAGAAAATGGGAGGCAATTTCAAATGTTGAAGCGGCAGCAACAGAGCTGGTCCAGGAGGAAGAGGAGCAGCTAATAAAAAATAAATAAATAAAATGCGTCAGTCGTCTGGCAACATTTTGGGTTCAGCAAAGACGATATTGAATAAAAATAAAAGGCCAATTGTAAACTGTGCCAAAAGGCTGTTGTGACTATACATCCAACCTCTTCCACCTGCAACACAACCAACCACCTGGTCCAATGGAAGACACCAGGCAGCAGTCAATAACTCAACATTTACAGGGACGTAAGCCTTTGCACAACATTTGCACAACTCATTGTTTACTTTTCCAAATGACAAATGTGAATTTTTTTTTATTATTTAGTTTTATTTACAAGGGAATACTTGACAACTCAATTGTGACCATTTCATTTATAAGTGATTGTATTTTTAATACTTGGTGTTTACAGGAAAGTCATTTTTTACTCCTAAATTTGTTCAGTTGTGCTTATTTGTTCAAAAACTATGAATAACTAAAAGTACACATTTTCTTCATTTATGTGCAGAAGCTGTAGTTTCAAAGTTCATTAAAGTGCCAATAAAAAGGGAATTACGTCATCAGTAGACCTGGCTGTGAATTATTTATGCCGGCCTGTCACATTATTTTCGGGGGTGGGGGGGGGGTTTCAGTTATCGTCCATTTATCGTTATCGAGGTGAACTGCTCAATATATTGTGATATTAATTTTAGGCCATATCGCCCAGCCCTACCATGAAGTCAACAGAAACACGGTGCTCCTCCAGCAGAACCTTAGACTGGATTAGGACGACTCAGATGTTCCATAAAACCTGAACCTTTTATTAAAACATCCTGAAATAAAAATAAAAATTCTAAATGTTCTGAGGAGATGGAACAACAAACAAAACTTCTGAAGAGGATGAATAATTTATTTCCCCTTTAACTTCCTTCATTTTACATGGAAGAGATGTTCGTCCAAACCCTGGTCCAGAATCCTGGTGCTCGAGGACCACCATCTTTCAGGTTCTGGCTGTGTTCCTGCTCTTCAGAAGGTCTTCAAGTTCTGAATAGACCCGGTAATCTCTCAGTTCCCTTATCAGTCAGTACACTCGGTGCAACACATTGACTATGGGAATTGCGCCGCCGCGCGGTTCACCTGAAGGGCAAAAGAGAATTCCCATAGTCAATGTGTTGCACCTCGTTCCCTTCCTTCAGGGAACATGAGTTATGGTGCATAACTTTCAGTTTTTGAGAGGTCTAAACAATCCAAGACTGAAAAAACTGAACCTGACCCAAAATCCTCCTTCATGCAGCATGCCTCCTTCAGATGTTCCCCGAAGGACAGGATTTAAGGGTCCACGTAAGAACTGCACCCACAGGACAGATTTTCCCGAGGTGAAGACCAGGAACTCTCCTGAATACTAGAAAACTCCTGAAGACCAGGAACTCTCCTGAATACTAGAAACCTCCTGAAGACTAGAAACCTCCTGAAGACTAGAAACCTCCTGAAGACTAGAAACCTCCTGAAGACTAGAAACCTCCTGAAGACTAGAAACCTCCTGAAGACTAGAAACCTCCTGAAGACTAGAAACCTCCTGAAGACTAGAAACCTCCTGAAGACTAGAAACCTCCTGAAGACTAGAAACCTCCTGAAGACTAGAAACCTCCTGAAGACTAGAAACCTCCTGAAGACTAGAAACCTCCTGAAGACTAGAAACCTCCTGAAGACTAGAAACCTCCTGAAGACTAGAAACCTCCTGAAGACTAGAAACCTCCTGAAGACTAGAAACCTCCTGAAGACTAGAAACCTCCTGAAGACTAGAAACCTCCTGAAGACTAGAAACCTCCTGAAGACTAGAAACCTCCTGAAGACTAGAAACCTCCTGAAGACTAGAAACCTCCTGAAGACTAGAAACCTCCTGAATACTAGAAACCTCCTGAAGACTAGAAACCTCCTGAAGACTAGAAACCTCCTGAAGACTAGAAACCTCCTGAAGACTAGAAACCTCCTGAATACTAAACCTGAAGACTAGAAACCTCCTGAAGACTAGAAACCTCCTGAAGACTAGAAACCTCCTGAAGACTAGAAACCTCCTGAAGACTAGAAACCTCCTGAATACTAGAAACCTCCTGAAGACTAGAAACCTCCTGAAGACTAGAAACCTCGTTAACTGAAGTCTGTTCTGGACCCAGAGACGTGATACCAACCGAATCAGGACTAGCAGACTGTGGAGCTAGGATATTTTATTCAAAGCAGCTTCAAAAACCCAGATCTATTTTTACACTTTTCTATTTTTACCACCAGCAGGACGTCTCCGTTTGTCTTCACGAGGAAAAGGAAATAAATCCTAGCAGCAGGACGTGAGTGAGAAGGTTCGGACTGGCTCCAGAACCAGTAGGTTCTTACCTCGATGCTGGTACTAAGGCTGGGCAGAGTCTCCGAGGTCACCGTTGTGCTTTGAAGGCTTGGGAAGTCCCACAGGTTGACAGGCGACACGGGCTCCGCCCCCTTGGAAGACTCTGCCCATCTCTGACTGTCCAATAAGGTCACTTCGTAAAATTCCTGGATATCTGAGAAAACAGAGAAACACTTTGATTAGACGGACACTTTAAAAGTTCTTCAGATAAAACAAATTTTCAGGACCTGACATGGACCGCTTGGTCTCAGAAGGACTCAGGACCTGACATGGACCGCTTGGTCTCAGAAGGACTCAGGACCTGACATGGACCGCTTGGTCTCAGAAGGACTCAGGACCTGACATGGACCGCTTGGTCTCAGAAGGACTCAGGACCTGACATGGACCGCTTGGTCTCAGAAGGACTCAGGACCTGACATGGACCGCTTGGTTCCAGAGGGACTCAGGACCTGACATGGACCGCTTGGTTCCAGAGGGACTCAGGACCTGACATGGACCGCTTGGTTCCAGAGGGACTCAGGACCTGACATGGACCGCTTGGTCTCAGAGGGACTCAGGACTGACATGGACCGCTTGGTCTCAGAGGGACTTAGGACCTGACATGGACAGCTTGGTCTCAGAGGGACTTAGGACCTGACATGGACCGATAGGTCTCAGAGGGACTTAGGACCTGACATGGACTGATGGGTCTCAGAGGGACTAAGGACCTGACATGGACCGCTTGGTCTCAGAGGGACTCAGGACCCGACATGGAACTCCTGGTCTCAGAGGGACTCAGGACCTGACATGGGCCGCTTGGTCTCAGAGGGACTCAGGACTTGACATGGACCGCTTGGTCTCACAGGGTCTCAGGACCTGACATGAACCGATGGGTCTCAGAGGGACTAAGGACCTGACATGGACCGCTTGGTCTCAGAGGTCCAGGTCTCAGAGGGACTCAGGACCTGACATGGACCGCTTGGTCTCAGAGGGACTCAGGACCTGACATGGACCGCTTGGTCTCAGAGGGACTCAGGACCTGACATGGACTGATGGGTCTCAGAGTAACTCAGGACCTGACATGGACCTCCTGGTCTCAGAGAGACTCAAGGCCCCCCATAGCTCTGCGTTCGGCCGTACGCCGTACTACGCGCACGTTCTGTGCGTGCGCGTTTCCCCTAACAGCTCTGCGTTCGTTCTCGCGTTTTCGCTCCAAATTCACAGCGCAGAGCGTTCGTTGATTGGTCATTTGCTGACACGCCTACTGAATTGATTGACAGGTCGTGGGGATAATAAAAAAAAAGGCGAGCCGGCAGCTTCACACAGCTTCAGCCGCAGCGGTGTTATATCTCATTAAAAAGTTCTAAAAAAAATTTTTTTTTAAACAGGAGCGCTGGTCCTGCAGCCCACAGCCCACCAGGAAATTTGCAGAACCTCGCGCAGCCACGTTGGACACGAGTTTAATTCGCTCGCGACAAATTCATTCATTTCCTCATCATTTCAGTCATGGGGTCAGCGGAGGAAGCGATCGCTTGACTTTTGGCAAAAAAACTAAAGAAAAGGCCAGATCAAGGATGAAGAAGAGGAATTTAATACATATGTGTCCCATACAAAACAGTCCAGCGCCGGGCAGTTTATTGTGAGACAACGCATTTGCGTACGTGGTCGTAAAATTTGAGCTTGGTGCATACATGGTACGCTTGTGCCTCTGCGTACATACGGCGTAGTACGGCGTACGGCCGAACGCAGAGCTATGGGGGGGCCTTCAGGACTCGACATGGAACTCCTGGTCTCAGAGGGACTCAGGACCCGGCATGGACCGCTTGGTTCCAGAGTGACTCAGAACCTGATATGGAACTCCTGGTCTCAGAGGGACTTAGGACCTGACATGGACGATGGGTCTCAGAGGGACTCAGGACCTGACATGGAAAGCTTGGTTCCAAAGGAACTCAGGACCTGACATGGAACTCCTGGTCTCAGAGTAATTCAGGACCTGACATGGACCACAGAGGGACTCAGGACCTGACATGGAACTCCATGTCTCAGAGGGACTCAGGGCCCGACATGGAACTCCTGGTCTCAGAGGGACTCAGGGCCCGACATGGAACTCCTGGTCTCAGAGGGACTCAGGGCCCGACATGGAACTCCTGGTCTCAGAGGGACTCAGAACCTGACATGGAACTCCTGGTCTCAGAGGGACTTAGGACCTGACATGGAACTCCTGGTCTCAGAGGGACTTAGGACCTGACATGGACGATGGGTCTCAGAGGGACTCAGGACCAGACATGGACCGCTTGGTTCCAAAGGAACTCAGGACCTGACATGGACCGCTTGGTCTCAGAGGGACACAGGACCCAACATGGACCGCTTGGTTCAAAAGGAACTCAGGACCTGACATGGAACTCCTGGTCTCAGAGGGACTCGGGACCCAACATGGAACTCTTGGTCTCATAGTGACTCACATGGACTTGTAGGATTTAAGTTTTTATTTCTGCTTTTGTCTTTTCTTTTGTCTCAGTGTTGTTCTGCCTCCAGTCTTGTTTGTCTTCTTGTCCTTTCCTGGTCTCTGAGGGTCTTTGTCTCAGCGCTGAGTTCAGTTTTCCCTCCTTCGTTTCCTTTCTTTCCTTTCAGTCATGTCTTTGGGTCTTTGTCCTTTAGTTCCTTCAGTTTTTGTCATTGTCCATCCTGTCTCACTGCAGAACTCAGAACCAGGAGACGGTCTTGTCTGTAGTCAGGACTCTACAAAAAGGACAGAGTCTGAATAAAGTTTACAATCAAGTGTTTGATTTAAAAGAATAAAATCCGTTTTTATGTTGTCCAGACCCAGGAGGTGTCCATGTGAGACACTTTTCTGTTAAAGTACCACCCTGAAAAGCAAAGTGAGCACTGAGCAGGACCAGAACCGGTTCACAGAGGCCCAGGACCGGTTCACAGAGGAGGCCCAGGACCGGTTCACAGAGGAGGACCAGGACCGGTTCACAGAGGAGGACCAGGACCGGTTCACAGAGGCCCAGGACCGGTTCACAGAGGACCAGGACCGGTTCACAGAGGAGGACCAAGACCGGTTCACAGAGGAGGACCAGTACCAGTTCACAGAGGAGGACAAGAACTGGATCACAGAGGAGGACCAGAACCGGTTCACAGAGGAGTGTGAAGACCGGTCTGATTAACAGGAGGAGGACCCGGAAAAACACTAGCTAAAAAAAGTTTAACCAGCCAAATGCTAATTACTGTAATGCTAGTTAAAAACAAACAAAAAGCTTTCCAGGAGGTCTTCAGACCCTGGTGATGACTTAACACAACACCAGGAGGTCTTTAGTCCCTGGTGATGACTTAACACAACAACAGGAGGTCTTCAGACCCAGGTGATGACTTAACACAACAACAGGAGGTCTTCAGACCCTGGTGATGACTTAACACAACAACAGGAGGTCTTCAGACCCAGGTGATGAATTAACACAACAACAGGAGGTCTTCAGACCCAGGTGATGACTTAACACAACAACAGGAGGTCTTCAGACCCTGGTGATGACTTAACACAACACCAGGAGGTCTTCAGACCCTGGTGATGACTTAACACAACACCAGGAGGTCTTTAGACCCTGGTGATGACTTAACACAACAACAGGAGGTCTTCAGACCCTGGTGATGACTTAACACAACACCAGGAGGTCTTTAGACCCTGGTGATGACTTAACACAACAACAGGAGGTCTTCAGACCCTGGTGATGACTTAACACAACAACAGGAGGTCTTCAGACCCTGGTGATGATTTAACACAAAACCAAGAGGTCTTCAGACCCTGGTGAAGACTGAACACAACACCAGGAGGTCTTTAGACCCTGGTGATGACTTAACACAACAACAGGAGGTCTTCAGACCCTGGTGATGACTTAACACAACAACAGGAGGTCTTCAGACCCTGGTGATGACTTAACACAACAACAGGAGGTCTTCAGACCCTGGTGATGACTTAACACAACATCAGAAGGTCTTCAGACCCTGGTGATGAATTAACACAACATCAGAAGGTCTTCAGACCCTGGTGATGACTTAACACAACAACAGGAGGTGTTCAGACCCTGGTGATGACTTAACACAACACCAGGAGGTCTTCAGACCCTGGTGATAACTTTAAACACAACACCAGGAGGTCTTCAGACTCAGGTGATGACTTAACAAACCAGGAGGTCTTCAGACCCTGGTGATGACTTAACACAACAACAGGAGGTCTTCAGACCCTGGTGATGACTTAACACAACAACAGGAGGTCTTCAGACCCTGGTGATGACTTAACACAACAACAGGAGGTCTTCAGACCCTGGTGATGACTTAACACAACAACAGGAGGTCTTCAGACCCTGGTGATGACTTAACACAACAACAGGAGGTCTTCAGACCCTGGTGATGACTTAACACAACACCAGGAGGTCTTCAGACCCTGGTGATGACTTAACACAACACCAGGAGGTCTTCAGACCCTGGTGATGACTTAACACAACACCAGGAGGTCTTCCGACCCTGGTGATGACTTAACACAACAACAGGAGGTCTTCCGACCCTGGTGATGACTTAACACAACACCAGGAGGTCTTCAGACCCTGGTGATGACTTAACACAACACCAGGAGGTCTTCAGACCCAGGTGATGACTTAACACAACATCAGAAGGTCTTCAGACCCTGCTGATGACATTAAACAAAACACCAGGAGGTCTTCATACCCTGGTGATGACATTAAACAAAACACTAGGAGGTCTTCAGACCCTGGTGATGACTTCTTACACAACACCAGGAGGTCTTCAGACCCTGGTGATGACTTTAAACAACACCAGGAGGTCTTAAGACCCTGGTGATGACTTTAAACAACACCAGGAGGTCTTCAGACCCTGGTGATGACTTAACACGACACCAGGTCTTCAGACCCTGGTGATGACTTAACACAACATCAGAAGGTCTTCAGACCCTGCTGATGACATTAAACAAAACACCAGGAGGTCTTCATACCCTGGTGATGACATTAAACAAAACACTAGGAGGTCTTCAGACCCTGGTGATGACTTCTTACACAACACCAGGAGGTCTTCAGACCCAGGTGATGACTTTTAACACAACACCAGGAGGTCTTCAGACCCTGGTGATGACTTTAAACAACACCAGGAGGTCTTCAGACCCTGGTGATGACTTAACACAACACCAGGAGGTCTTCAGACCCTGGTGATGACTTAACACAACAACAGGAGATCTTCCGACCCTGGTGATGACTTAACACAACACCAGGAGGTAGGGCTGGACGATATGGCCAAAATTTTTATCACGATATAGTTCTTAATTTCGGTCGATATCGATATAATTCGATATCGATATAAACAATATAAAAGCCTAAAAAAAACTATAAACTATACAAATAAATTAATGTTCTCCTTGTATTTGTATTTAGCCTCCAAAAAGATGGAAATCACCATCAAATAAACATAAACTTCTCAACCCAATAATTCTCAGTCGGGTCATCTGGACAGTTTCTTTTTTATAGAAACGTTTCACCCTCCATCCTCCATCCAATTTCTATAAAAAGAAACTGTCCAGATGACCCAACTGAGAATTATTGGATTTGGTACGTGGAATTTTGAGCATGAACTTTCTTGCCATAAAATTCTCAACTGTGTCAATATTAATAGTTTTAACTTTAAACATCTTTAAAATTTACAGCATTGAAATTCATAGTTAATTAAATAAAACTTTTGGGTGTTGTTATTTATAAGAAGCTGACATAGAAATCTCATGGAAATTACTTAAGAATAAAAATAACAAAATCAATTGCATTACTGTATAAAGTAAAATAGTTTTTGAATGACAAAGTTTTGAATATATTGAATAATGTAATGATTGTTCCATATTTAATCTGTTGTATTGAAGTTTGGGGAAAAGCATGTAAAACTATTACAAACCCTGTTTTTTTTTGTTTTGTTTTTAAAGAGCTACAAGAATTATTAGTAGGAAGTGCTATGGTCACCCAACAAATATTTCATCAGTTTAAATTATTAAAATTTTATGATTTGGTTGAACATAGTATTTTACAAGTCATGTATAAAACTGAAAAAAAAATTACCCCCCAAATATTCAATTAAAATTTGTTTAAAGTTATTAAACCCTGAAGGGAATGTAAATGTTTGTAAAACCTCCATTTAGGACTAGTTTGAAGGAGCTGAGTTGTAAATCAGGAAACAGGATTGTGTTGACTTGATATCACCATAAACATTTCTAAAACTATTTATATGTTTTAAAAGATGATTAAATCAAAGTTGTTGGGAAGGTGTGGTGCAGGTGAAGTGAAGGTTGTTGTTTGTTTGTAGTTATTTTGTATTTTTTAAACAAGGGGCAGATATTAAAACACTATTTTCGTCTTTCTGCACATTTTCATTCAGTGTTTTTTTTTCTTCTGATGAATTTGTTTTATTTTGAATAAAAAAACATGCAGCGCTGCTGGGGCTGTTTGTTTACGTCGTAGTTTCAGGGAAACGTTGGCTCAAACTTTATTGTTCTTCATCTTCTGACTCTCATCATATTATATCGAGTGGAAACTCTTCAGATTAAACAAGTTAGATGTTCCCACCGCTAGTTAGAACGACTTTGTCACGTTTTGCAAAATAAAGAAACCGAGTAAGACTCGCTGCAGATGAGACCTGCAGTTTAACAAAACCGAACTACGTCCACACCTACGAATTAGTCTTTCCTCTCATCAGTGATGTCGTCTGCTTTCTCTTCGCTTGTGAAACTTTGTTCAGTCACATTCTGACGGTCATGAGCACTCGTTTGACTCGTTTTGAAGCGAAAACTTAACGCGCTTTGGAGACTAGCTTAGC
>JBBPBX010018334.1:2519-25882 GCA_038048925.1 Garcialebias charrua | reverse complement strand
CAGAGAAGTCGCGCGAAGAGAGGTAGTTCAGGTTTTGCTAGGTGAAGGGCAAAAAGAGAAAGTTGGAGGGTCGTCAGTCGCTTAAGTACCTAAAAGGCGGTACCTCTGGTGCGGGGTGACGCCCCCTGCTGTAAAAGGCGTGAATGTATTCCTTCAGGTAATCGCGTGGGGGCGCAATTCCCATAGCAAGTATGTTGCACCGAGAGAACTTGACTGAAAGGGAACTGGTTCATGCATTTGTCATGTCTAGACTGCATGCAATGGTTTATTAGCTGGATGTCCAAATACTTATTTAAAAGTATATTTAAAAAATGGTACTAAACCCTTGGCTTATGGATAATTCTTGCTCTTTTTTTTGTAGTATTCAGAGTTTATTGTTGTTCGCACCACATGTGGTGGAACTAAATTATGTACACAGGGTCCCAGTTACATCCAGCAATAAAATGTAAAAGAAAAACTGTAATAAAATCCAAGATATGAACTAAGAAAAATGATAACTAAAAATGACACTGAGCATGGACTTTGTTGATACACACTAAGCACTAGCAGTACAAAATTATGTACACAGGGTCCCAGTTACATCCAGCAATAAAATGTAAAAGAAAAACTGTAATAAAATCCAAGATATGAACTAAGAAAAATGATAACTAAAAATGACACTGAGCATGGACTTTGTTGATAACTAAATACACACTAAGCACTAGTAGTACAAAAATATGCCGAACAGCAGCACGAACATGAGTCTGTGAGCAGATTGTTAATGCCTGTAGATTTGTAATTTTTATTAATAATAAAAATTGCAAAACTTTAAAACTTTACAAAGCTACAAAAAAATCCTAATAATTTAGATAATAATGTGTAGTCAGCCTGTTTCTTCCATTTGTACAGTATTTGTGTAGAGCTCGTGCTGCAGTAAGGAGTGGTTTGTTTTTCAGAGAGTTTTTAAGAGTAAAACTCTGAGCAAGACATTTCATCATTTAGATTGACAATGAGCTCATTTCTAAATAGTTCAGAAGAACATTTGTTTCACACATCAGTCAACTCATTTTTCATGAGATAAATCATTTCCACAAATCCAGTGGAAGATGGGATGAAGACAAAGGATGTATACAGCTGGATGTTGGGGAGGTCAGCTGCCTGAAGACCTGATCCACTTATCTGCTGTTTCCTTGGACTGCCACCTTCTCCTGAGCTTCTGTGGTGAGGTGCTGCAGTCACACATTCCTCATGAAGCTCATCCATAGACATGCTTAGTCTGCCAAAAGGAGTTAAAATGTGTTTGATCTGAGTTCACCAGAGGCACATAGGTCATGTACAGTGGTAAAAAAATGGGAACAAATATTTTATCTTTAGAATTTTGCATCATATCCTAACTACCTTTTGAAAATACTTTAATACATCATATACAGTATAAACTGTTTTTTTTTAAAGATGTGTAGAAGTATGCATATGTTTGTATACTGTAAAGTAAGTTTGATCATGTATTTATTTGTACATGTCAGGTGTATCAATTTGTATATAACTATCATTAATAAAACATGGTTCATCTTCACCTTGTTTGAGACATCGGTGTGAAGAGAGAATGGGAGTGTTCTGCTTCCACTTTTCAATTTTTGGACCACTTCTGCTATCATATTCTGTTATCATTATTATAGTAATACAAGTTCATAATATAAATTAAATCAAGCTCTTTTTTGAGTACCGGTTCTCTTCAATATTCCTAATATTAAAAAGTCCTAATGCACCTTAGCATATATATAGCATTTCACCATAAAAATTTACCTTTCTATTTCTTTCTATAGAAGAAGACTTTTCANATACATAATAAAATAATAATAATAATAATAATAATCAAACGTGGGCAACGCTAATCAAAAAATTAGTTCCACAATTTCTAAAACGCTTATTAATTTTTTTAGGTCCACAATTTCAAATGCCTTATGAAAATTAGGGGAAGCTAATCTAATCCTCTATTTATATTCAACAATTTGTAGCCGGCAGCGTTATGCAATATTTGCACCACACTGCCAACTACAGGTGTATAAACTGTTATACACCTTATCCTACCTCTAAACGGCAATTTGCTCGAGGTGTCATCTATTAAAATATACCTTTCATAATGTCACATTTTTGTCATCTGTGTATGTTTCCATACAAGACGAAATTTGACTCTGCATTTAACCCAATCACCACCAGGTGGGGCAGTGGGCAGCTATAGAAAGCGCGCCGGGGAGCAATTGGGATGAGGTTTGCTGCTCAAACACACCACAAGTTATGCCGTGACTGGGGTTTGAACCTGGGTCCTTCGGGTCCCAAGTCGCCAGCTTTAGAGTTTGTATGGTAAAAGTTCAATCTAAAGTAATTTAATGTAAAAAAATAAATCAAAAAGACAAAAAAACATTTTTTTAAGTCCTGATAAGATTGCAGCTGAAAGGATCTGCAGAATAATGAGCTCAATTCACACAGTCACATCTCAGAACATGGTAGGATTTTCCACCTTTACCAAAGGCACCTTTAAGCACCTTGTTAGAGTTGCTCCACTGAAACAAGCAACAGACGGATTGCTCACCTCTGGAGGAACTTTAAACTTTTCGACAACTCCGAGCTCGAAGAACATGCGGATGCCAGCTTTAATGAGGCCAAACTCTGAAACGGGGAAGTCACTGAAGGCAAACGAGTACAGGTTCTCTCCATCGATGTTGTCAGCTGGTGGGCAGTTTGATCTCTGTACAGAGAGGAACAGTGCAGATCACACAAAAAGGCCATCTGTATCTCCCGTTTTCACTAGAAAAATGGGATAATGCAAGTTAATTTTTTTTAAATATATTTATACGTACCAATAGTTTGTACATTTCTTTCTGGTCACAGTCTTCAGGGTCCGCATCAAACTTCTCTTTGGTGTTCTGGACATAAAGCAGAAAAATCACAAGTACAGCTGTATTTCTATTTATGAACACATTGTTACGGTGGTCCTGAGGTGTAAATGAACAACATGTCAAAAAACACAATTACATTTGGAAAAAAAACACGACATTTGAAAAAAAAACAAAAAAAAACGGAACTACATAAAAAAAATAAAAAAAAAACATTAAGCCAAGCAGGAAGTGGCCAAACTGGAAATGGTGAAAACCAGAAGTGGTCGAACCGGAAGTGGTGGGGGGAAAAACTGAATTATATTTAAAAAATAATAATAATAATAATTACATTAAGCCAAACACGAAGTTGTCAAACCAAAAGTGGGGAAAATCAGAAGTGGTGAAAAAAACTGAAGTAGCCTACATTTCAAAAAATGAAATTACATTAAGCCAAACAGGAAGTGGTCAAACCGGAAGTTGTGAAAACTGGAAATGGTGAAAAAACGAATATACATTTCAAAAAAAGAAATTACGGTACGTTTAAAAAAAAACTAAATTACATTAAGCCAAACAGAAAGTGGTCAAACCAAAGTGGTGAAAAGTCAGAATTACATTTCAAAACAAAAAATTACATAAAAAAAAAAAAAAAACGAAATTACATTAAGCCAGAAAGGAAGTGGTCAAACAGGAAGTGGTCAAACCGAAAGCGGTGAAAAAAACGGTATTACATTTGAAAAAAAAAAACTAAATTACAAATTTTAGTTAAATATCTTTTTTAATATGTTTGTATGCTTCTTCTCTGTTCAAAATAATGTTTCTTAAATTTAAATTTGATCTGTATAATATGCCAAATTGTTTGTGCAAACGTTGACCTTAGGAGGTATGGCAGAGGATTCTTCACGTTTATATATATCTTTTTGTAATTTGAGATCATCATTTGTTCTTTTGTTAAGAAAAAGAAAAAAGTAAAAATAACTAGAGAAATTGCATTTCCTGCGAAAATGCATATGTGACTGCCTTTTGTTCAAGTATTAGCAAAATAACAGCGGAATATTATCTAAAATAGCAGGAATAAGCTTAAATTAACAGAAAGAATCAGTAAGAGCATAACTGTGAATAATCAGAAATATCTGAAACAAACGGAAATCTGAAACAAGTAGAAATAAGCACAAAATGTGGAAATATCTGAAAAAAGCTTAAGATACCTTAAACAGCTGAATATGATCTAAAATAGCAGAAATAAGCTTAAATTAGCTGAAGAAATTAGAAATAGCATAATTGTGAATAATCTGAAATATCTGAAACAATCTGAAATCTGAAACAATCAGAAAAAGTAGAAATAAACACAAAACGTGGAAATTAACTGAAAAAAAGCTGAAATTTTCCCAAAAAACAGCTGAATATTATCTAAAATGTCAGAAAGAAGCTTAAATGTCTTCGAAATTAGTAGAGAGTGTACAGTTTTGCAGAATTAGGCTGGACCATTTTTGAAATGAGTGTATGCTGCCTTCATACATCTCCTCGAAAATGTCTCTGCGTGAGTGCAGCTACGTGCACTCTCAGGACATGATTACCTGCAGTGTTCCGTCAGTGAGGACTAAGTTTGGCAAAAGGCCTTCTCCTACTCCGCTCCTGCTTCATGGAATATCTTACAAAAAGATCTGAAGCTCTCAACCTTGACCTCTCTAAATGGTTTTAAGAATATGTTGGAATCCTGGCAAAAAACAATGCAGACATGTTCCTGTTTTTGATTTTCTACTTATAATCTGTCTGTTTTGCTACTTTGACATCTTTGTTTTAACTTGTTTAAAAAATATCTGTATTTCTCTCTTATGATTGTCTATTGTTGATTGTCCAAGGAAAATCTACTGTTGCTGTTGTCATCATTCTTTAGTTTGTAGCCAGGTCTCTCTTGCAAATGAGTCCACGAGGCTCAATGGGATTAACCTGCCTAAATAAAGGTTGTATGAAAAAAATATGTGGAATTGGTTGAAACAAGCCTAAATTAGCATTAAAACAGCTTAATAGTAGCTAAAATAGCAGAAGAAGCTGAAACTAGCAGAAATAAGCACAAAGCAGCATAATCTGAAATTTCTGAAACAATCTGAAATTTAAAAAATCTGAAATAAGCAGAATAAAGTTGAAATTATCTGCAAAAAGCTTAAATTAGCTAAAACAGTTAAACATTAGCGAAAACAAGCAGAAATAATCTTAATTTACCAGAAGGAAGTGGATAGAGCATGGTTTTACTGTATTAGGTAGGAAAAAGTAGAATTGAATTGAATTTGCACTAATGTTTATATTACATTGCTGCCTATAGTCATACTACTGTTTACATTTACTGTTGACATTTATTACTACTGTTTACATTCATTACTACTGTTTACATTTATTAGACTTTTTATATCTACACTACTGCTGATATACAGTATATATTCTTTTTACTAGCCTTATTGCATAATGCCACTTTGTTTCTATACCAATATCAACTACCTCATACATATACTGTGTACATTAACCCCATATGCTGCTTTGTCACTCTTTACAAATGTCAAATGCCAGAACCTTCATTTATTTTATAGATATACTTTTTATACTTTATACTTCGGGACAGTATTACACTCTATTTCATTTTTGGTGTTGGTGAAACTTTTTATACTTTTATACTACTATGGAAAACTACTATGAAAAAACTCAGGACAGTATTACACTCTATTTCATTTTATGATTATGTTTATTAAATGTTGGTGTTTTGGTGTTGGTGAAACTTTTTATACTTTTTTTACTACTATGAAAAACTACTATGCAAAAAACTCAGGACAGTACTAAACTTTTATTATTTCATTTTATGCTTGTTTATTAATTGTTTAGTGTTTAAATGGTTACTGTTGCACCGAGGGACTGAGAGAGAAATGCAATTTCAATCCTGTGTATGTCCTGTACATATTGCAGTTCTGACAATAAAGTTGACTTTGACTTTGAAAAACAAGCAGAAATAATCTTAAATTACCAGAAGGAAGTGGGTAGAGCATGGGTTTGCTGTATTAGGTAGGAAAAAGTTGAATTGATTGTAAAAAAAAAAGAAAAAAAAAAAAAGGTGGATTTGGCTGAAAAAGCTGAAATTAGCATAAAAAGCTATATAGTAGCTGAAATAACAGAAATAGCTGCATTTAGCAGAAATAAGCTGAAAGGAGCAGAAGAAGATGGAATTAGCAGAAATAATTTACAAGAAGCACAAAATTTTAGCGGAATAAAGTTGAAAGGAGTACAAAACTGTTGAAAAAACAGCCGAAAGTAGCTGAAAGTAGCTAATTTTTTAATTACGTTTTTTGATTTGACAGTACTCTTTGGATTCACTCTCAGCTACCACTTTACCATTGATGGGAAACATTGTCAGCTGTTATCACACAAAATTTCAGCTCAATATGACTAATTTTGTCTGATCTATTGTATTTTCCCTTTTTTACCAAGACAGCCATCTAAAAATTTTATTTTCTGTCAGAGTCTATTAGAGATTGTTGTCAGCTACCAATATGCCAAATTTCAGTTGAATATCTCTAAAATGGGAGTTACCGGTATCCTTGTTTTTCTATAAAACAGCTGAATAGTAGCTAAAGAAATGTAGAAAGAAGTTTAACTTTCCAAAAGGAAGTGGAAGGAGCTTAACTGTGCCAACTAAGACTGAAAGATGCATACATTTGTGCAATAAAGTAGATTTTATCTGAGAAAAGCTGAAATTTACTAAAAACAACAACAGCTAAATAGTAGATAAAGAATCAGAGATTATCTTAAATTGGCAGAAGGAATCAGAAAGAGCATAATTGTGAATAATCTGAAATATCTGAAACAATCTGAAACAAGTAGAAATAAGCACAAAATGTGGAAATTATCTGAAAAAAGCTTAAGATAGCATAAACAGCTGAATATTATCTAAAATAGCAGAAATAAGCTTAAATTAGCTGAAGGATGTAGAAATAGCATAATTGTGAATAATCTGAAATATCTGAAACAATCTGAAAACCAAAACAATCAGAAAAAGTAGAAATTAACACAAAACATGGAAATTAACTGAAAAAAAGGCTGAAATTATCCCAAAAAACAGCTGAATATTATCTAGAATATCAGAAAGAAGCTTAAATGTCTTAGAAATCAGTAGAGTGCAGTTTTGCAGAATTAGGCTGGAAAATTTTGAAATGAGTGCAAATAATGTGGAATTGGTTTAAACAAGCCTAAATTAGCATAAAAACAGCTTAATAGTAGCTTAAATAGCAGAAGCGGAAACTAGCAGAAATAAGCACAAAGCAGCATAATCTGAAATATCTGAAACAATCTGAAATTGCAAAAATCTGAAATAGCCTACTGTTAAGCAGAAATATGCTACCGGTAAATAAAGCTGAAATTATCTGAAAAGGCTGAAATAGGCTAAAAACAGCTGAACAAAAGCTAAAACAAGCAGAAATAATCTTAAATTACTATAAGGAAGTGGGTAGAGCATGTTTTTGCTGAATTAGGCTGAAAAAAGTTGGATTGATTTAAAAGAAATGTGGAATTAGCTGAAAAAGCTGAAATTAGCATAAAACAGCTAAATAGTAGCTGAAATAGCAGAAATATCTGAATCTTCCAAAAATTAGCTGAAAAGAGCATAATGATCTGAAATTAGTAGAAACAAGTCAGTAGAAGTACAAAAATGTTTAAGTAAACGGAATAAAGCTGAAAAGAGCATAACACAGTTGAAGAAACAGCTAAAATTAGCTGAAAGTAGCTGAACTATTTAAAAAAAATGTACAAGGAAGCGGAAAGAAGCTGAGCTGTTCCAAAATGTGAAAGGAGTTATAAAATATTGTAAAGAGATCTAAAGATATCAAGGATGTATTATGAGCTCAATTCATTTTCAATGGGATAAAAATGACAGAAATGGCTAAATATTTCAAAAAGCTAAAGTTGTACCAGTACCAAAAATCATAGCCGGATTGTCCTCAACGAGCTGAACATTTCGATACAGGTATATGAATTGCTGAAATAGCACAAAAATTGTAGAAGGAGTAGGATTCCGAAAAACATACGGAATCATGATAGTAACCGACCGGAATAATAAATATAAACAGAATCGCTATAGTGTGAATGCCTAAATGGCATTCACACAATAAATAAATAAATAAAAATCCACCACTTCCAGTTTGGCTTAATGTAATTGTGTGTGTGTTTTTTTAATGTAATTATGTTGTTTCATATGTTGTTCATTAAAAACCTCAGGGCCACCATATACGGTACGGCCATACATTGTGGTCATCTAGACCAATTTATCTGTGAATGTCTTCTTATGTGTTAAGAAACTTGAGAGAGGGGCTCTTACATACTTTAAATGCCAAGCAAATAGATAAAACTAATTATGTAAATTACTGCTCCAAATGCTTTTGAAGCAAGTGCATAAAGATAAAATGTGTATTTGTGAGAGCAAGAGCCATGCTGGGACTGACCAGAATGGTCTGAAGCTCGTCTGTGGTGCATTTTCCCTGGTACATGAGCATCTCTTGAGCGATGTCTTTTCTGTGCTCGAGGCGGTTCAGTCTATCGTAGGTATCGCAGTTCAGCCATGACCACCCGAGGAACTGGGTCAGAGCCTGGTGCCAAACAAGACGAGGGTGAAATGGTGAAAGTCAAACAGAAATAATCCTGCAGGAAGTTTACTATCACACAGAACCCTAACCTCTGTGATCTGTTCGTCGTATTCATCAAACGGCTTGCCGTCTTTCCTGTTGAAGAAAGTGGCGATGCCCACGATTTCTTCTTTCTTGCTTACAATCGGCAGCGACAGCACATTTTTGATGACAAATCCCGTCTCATCCACACCCTCTTTCTGCAAAGCACAGACAGGAGAGCCTAACCAAGACTATTCTCTTATTCTTTAATAAATGTTTAAAACAGGGGTGTCCAAACATTTTCATATGTGGGCCAAAACTATCGAAATGAAAAGACTCGTGGACCACAAAAATGTGAATTCAACTCTCAACGTGAGCAATATTTTGGAGAAAGGACAAATTTACCAATTTTGGTTTGGAAAGAGTTTTAAATTGTTGTAGATTCAAAACATTAAAAGCCTCTTTTTTATTTTATTTTTATTAAAAAGTAAAATGATTTAATTTACATGATTTGTTGGGTCTATGCTTGTTGTTTTCTTGTGTTTTAAAAGTTCATTTTAGTCTGTTCTCAGCAACAAAAAGTGTCATTTGAGTGGGTGTCCTTTTAAAAAATGGTCGATCAGCCTTTTGGACCATGGACGGCCCAAAAGTCTAATTGAAGTTCTGAAAAATCATCCAACTGTCAGTCGCTACAACAGATTCATAGAAGGTTTGATAAAGTCGATCAACTCGTATGCAGATGATACCGCGTTATATTGGTTTAAAAATGCCCAATTTCTTTCTTGATTATTTTATCAACTGCAATATTTAGCCAAGTTTTATGAATCATTATCCAAAAATCTCCTTTCTGGTAGAAAGCAGTAAAGGTTTTTGGTGCTTTGTACCCTCAGGTCAAAAGATATAGGTTATAATCAAAGGTTTGTATTTTGCTTAATACTTCTCATTTTGAGAGAATTGTTTTTCATCAGTTTTGCTGTTAAATCTAAACATTGTATTGAAAAGGATTACCAACAAATTTGCAGAAAGTCTGCATCAACCTCTTAAGCCTGCTGGCAAAAATGATACCATTCTTAAACTGTAAATGAGTCCCCGTGACTCAACGAGGCTAGCCTGTATAAATAAAGGTTGAATGAATGAAAAAAACTGCGGTTTTGGGCCACACAAAGTCACGCCAAGAGCCGCAAATGGCCCTCGGGACACACTTTGGACACCCATGATTTAAAACCAAACGAGTGTCATCCAAACACAGGTGCTCCAAGCATACCTGGAAAGTGAAGTAGTCATCTGCAGCAACGTTCATCATGTTGCAAATCTGCAAGCAGTCACATAAAGACATTTGTACTAAATTGTCAGAAAAGATAATGTATTATTACTTTATCTACCATGCATCTTTCTGCATTCTATTGCTTAAATGAAATCTATCATGCTCATAGATTAGAACACAACACAAGAAGTTGACGTTAGTGTCACTAATCTATTCATACATTTACAAGAGAATATTGGCATAACTTCCTCAACTAGCTCCAAATTATGGCAGGTCTAGTTTATTTTATTTAAATTATAGTAACTATGAACTGCATCACTTACCATGCCATTTTCTGCGACATACGTAGGCAGTCCGCTAACCAAAGCCCAGTGATCTGCAGGTGGACCTCTGAAACGAAACGGTTAGCTCCACTGTGAATATGTAAAATATTTATTTGGTTAAATTAAAAAAATGTATTTTTTGGATAGCAGGTTGATACAATAAATTTTTGCAACATGATAGTGTACTTAAGTTGTACATGTATGTTAAATCATACCTAATGTAATGTTTTATTGTACACAACATTGCTTACGGTATGACTTTAATTTCTTCTTTTCCTTCTAAGAGGTAGTCAATGATCTTGTAAAATATGACTTCCTGTAAAAAAACAACAACATACAAACAAAACAAGTTAGGAAAATAAACTACTCATCTTTCAAGGGATAGTTCATACATTTGAAGATGGGTTCTGTGAAAAGTTTTGAAAAACGGTTGATCCAAGCATCCAAAGTGGATCGCTCCCATTGCTCATAAATTAACCCCAGTCTCACAATATTCATAGTGGTTTATACAAACGCGATTTTATGAACCTATACATTTGTGTGAATTTTTATTTATTCAAATATTTACATAAAACTTCTGAGGTAACTTGAGCAAGATGCAAGCAACAAGCGCAGCAAGCTGTAGAACATCTAGCAGGAATATCACAATATTTCAGCCATAACAGCTGTGCAATCGGTTGCATGAACTGCTATGACTTTTTATAAGACCGGTGTTGATCTTGGCACAGTCAAACAAGCTGTTGGTTAAGCCAGTCAAAATTTAAAGTGCATGTTTCATGTTAGTTTTTTGGGCAGAAACATAATATTTAGAGGTAATAAAGTAATTTTGATAATCCTCCCTGCTTTCCAAATTAATACCAATAGCCTTACAGACACAAATCAGGGGGAAAAAACAGAGCCTAAAAAAAAGGCGCGGTTTGGGAGTCACGTGACACGTGACGAAAGTAGAGGGGGCGTCATAGTCGGAAGTTGTTGTTTTGTATTGAGTTGTATTGAAGTGAAAAAGGTCCAATAATGGTTAATATTTGTGTGTGCGGGGGTTGTTCGAACTCCAGTTTGTCTGGACATCGATTTCCTGCACCAAAAAAAGCCAGCTTTCACAGCTTGGGTGAGGTTTGTCCGGATGAAAAGGCCGGATTTCACCAACAGAAGCATCACAACCAACTCTGTGATTTGACCGCATTTGTCAGGAGGATTACAACGACAGCGACCTGAACGAACACAGGATTGACTTCAGAAGTAAGGACATGAATATAATTTATTAATCTTTTGGTTGAAAGTGGTTTAGGTTAGGAGCTATAAATTACGAAATATACAGAGCTAAACCGCAGCTAGGTCCACCCGGTTGCATCTTAAAAAATTAATAAAAAATCGAATTTCATCTCAAATGTGTTATACAGGCGATCGTTAAGTAAATACACCCTTTATAATTACACTCTGAAAGCAGAAAAATATCCACCGAGTGGTTTAGGAGATACAAGTGACTTTAGATGGAACAAAATACGATGCTAATTTTAAGCTAGCGCGACCATGTTGCATGTCTTAAAAAATTAATAAAAAATCGAATTTCATCTCAAATGTGTTATACAGGAGATCGTTAAGTAAATACACCCTTTATAATTACACTCTGAAAGCAAAAAAAATATCCACCGAGTGGTTTAGGCGATATAAGTGACTTTAGATGGAACAAAATACGATGCTAATTTTAAGCTAGCGCGACCATGTTGCATGTCTTAAAAAATTAATAAAAAATCGAATTTCATCTCAAATGTGTTATACAGGCGATCGTTACGTAAATACACCCTTTATAATTACACTCTGAAAGCAGAAAAATATCCACCGAGTGGTTTAGGAGATACAAGTGACTTTAGATGGAACAAAATACGATGCTAATTTTAAGCTAGCGCAACCATGTTGCTGTCTTAAAAACCATATTTTTCATGGTATAAGTTGCAGTTTTTTGCATAATTTGCATGCCCTGAGACTTATAGGCCAAATAAACATAATTATGGATTTTTTTCCCCATACATATTTATAAACCAATTTTTGGCTGAGATATGACAGTTTTCATTCATTCTGACAGAAAATATTGAGCACTACCATTTTCAGCCACTAGATGGCAGCAGAGTAGTAAGGCATGCCGTTGTATCATGTAATAGGTAAAAGTGACTATTAATGATACAATCAGCTTGCCATAGTATGCCACCGTCGTCTGCCTCGAGCAACCAAATTAGCTGCATTTCGCTGCACCGCCTCAGCGAAATGTAGCTGATTTGACCATCAAAGTGCATCTATTACCGGTAAGTAAAAGTTAGACTGAGACACACCTTTACTATAATTTAGAACAAACAAATTGTTTTTAAGTGTTAATCTTGTTAAATTCTTGCTAAAGTCCTCCTGTGCACGCAGCCTCCATTTGGCAGCCCATCGATTTTTAGCACAACACCGGCCAGCATTTCCAGGTTCGGCCCACATTTCCAGGTTGCCAGCGGTGACGTGTAACAAACGTGACATGTCATGTGACGCGTAATAGATGCGACGTATATGGCACAGCAACATTTATGGATTTTTCCGCTTTATTAGACAAATTTGGACTGATGCGACTTATAGGGCGGTGCAACGTGTATGGTGGAAAATACGGTATTTCTTCAAACGTACCGGTAGGTTGTTCAAATCAACTTTATCAAGACAATTAATGATATTATTCCACAGAAGCCTTCTTCAAACGATCTGAACCAACGCTTTAAGCTACACTATTTGGAAAAAGGTAATAAAAACAAGAGATTTATAGGGCTGTGTGTGTAAGAAAAAAGTTAAATGAGGAGAAAAATGTGTGTGTCACCCTGCCGTCTGGTGTTTTCGGTCCTTTATAGGGCTCCACATCTCCCAGTTTCACAGGCCATTCATCATAAAACTCCTGGTGGAGAAAACAAAAAAAATTGTTTTATGATTTTTTTTTTTTAAGGCATGAACAGAATGCATCCAAAGCAGGATTTAACAAAAAAACCTTTTCTTTGGTCATGTCCAGCAGACCCACGGAGTACCGTTCACACTGCAGGTAGGTCCTCACGGTGTAGAAAGCTTTGTGGAACTGTCTCTCGATGTCTGTCAACTCCTCAAACACTTTACTGGCTGACCAGAGCAGCACCTGGAGCCAAGCAAAGCAGGAAACACACGCTGTGAGTTGCTTTTATATATTTACAGCACAACAGGAGCCCTGATTCTGAGGGAAACTAGCAGTGGGGATGCTCCTCTACGTGATGAGTTGCATCGATTCCCTGTACCTGACTCCTCCTGGACTCCACGTTGAACATGTAGGCTGTGTGATGCTGCAGGGCGATGACTTGAGCAAAAGTCATGTACTTGTGGAAGAGCTATGAAAAGAAAAGCAGATTACAGTTTTTTTTAACAGTAAAAGAAAATGGATACATTTCCCCTAGCAAAGATGGGAACGGTTTGGGCAAGGAAAATGCAAACACTGTTGCAAGAATTTGATTTTTTTTTAAGCGCAGATTGCTTTTAATTTCTTACATGCTCTTGGCAGAGTGGAAAAACTTGTAATTTTATGTTTAGTCATATATTTTAATGCAGAAATAAGCATAAATGCATGGTTTTTAAAGATTCAACATTATTGCCGGAATAAAAAATAAATAAAAAAACTATAAAAACAATTAAACCAGACACGTACAGCTAAAGCCAACACAAACCCTCTCCTGACACGTGCTTGGTAAGAATCAGACTGTAAAAACAGCATTTCCATCTGCCCCAGTTTATTCTTGATGGAATTGGGCCTCTGTGTAGTTTTTATGGCTCCAGAGGCAGCGATGAATGTGTTCTGATAGAGACCACTGAGAGAACCCATTTCTATATATATTTTTTTTAATTTTATTTACAAGCTGAATATAAAAAAAAGGGGAAAAAAGCCAGTGGAGTCTGATTAGCTTCTTCTGCTGTAATGAGGGTGTTTTGTGCTCCACTGGTGGGATGTAATCACAAAACTACTGTAATATTCAGCTGAACTTTCATCAAGGTGAGCAGATTGTTTTACAATATGCAACCATGCAAAGGTTGAGATGAACGGTTCAAACAAGAGGGGACGTTTTAAACACTAATTGTCAGATTTATTGGTGTTAGCACCTCCATCTGCTCCCATTAAAGTCTGCTCCTACCTTCTCGTCCTCTGCAGTGAACGAATCCGCTCCTATTTTGTTGAGCACCATGGCCACGCCAATACAGTCTTTTTCAACCACAACAGGGAAAGTCAGCATGCATTTGGTTTTGTATCCAGTCTGTTTGTCCACAAAGTCACAAAACTTCTGGTTCTGGGTTGAAGAAAAAGAAACAATTGTATTAGTAAATCCAAGGTATGACAACATAGGTCCTAAGCAAGTCATTTGATGCAGGTAAAGTTGTTTTAGCTGCTTGAGAATTTTTATTTTACATGTTAAGACAGAGTTGGTGCCAAATAGTATTAAAAATTGAGTAGTTTAACAGGATAAATGAGTATTTTAGCAAAGCTGCAAATAAAGAATTATAATCTATTTTAACTTTTTCAGCAAAAAAGTAAAATGTATAGCAAATAAAACAATGTACAACATTGTGCATAACTTATTTGTAACTTTTATTAATGATTGCATTTTGAGGTATAATCCCAAAATATGCTGGTGAAGATTCTCAGTCCCAAAATACCAACAGTGTTTATCGTCATCGTCTCTGCTTTAGCCTTTAAAATAACTCCTAAATGATTTTCAGCACAAATTCCTTGAATTTTTCTTAATGTAAGCCTGGCTATAAATAAAGATCGGCCCAAAATAAATGCAGGCTTTATTATCAGATTCACAGCAAACAGAAAGAAATGTGGTCTTTGCTTTAAAAATAAAAAAAATAAAGAACTATGCTTTGGAAACTAATTTATATGAGTAAAGTTAAGTTTAGCTAGGGTTATTTAAACAGTAGCCTAACAACACAAATATTCATGTTTAAAATTTCCCGCCAAAACAATTTACACAAAAATATAGATTTTTTTCTTTTTTTTAACTCTTCCAAACCTCTCACCTTTGTTACGTCTGGGACATTTTGTGTTTTTTTGCTGGTTGCAGTTGAACCAACTATACCCATGTCAGTGGGAAAAACGATTTCGCCCTGGGGGTTCACTAAATTGGCTTCATATTTGGACGTTGGAGTCACATCAAAGAGGCAAGATGCGAGCTCGGGGATTCCGTTTCTTGAGCGGCAAACATAAAAGCTAACCCTGTCCGCCTGTGTGATCAGGGCAATCCTCTGCAAAACTTTATGAAGACTCTTCTCCATGCTCCCCTGCTTCTGCAGCTCCTGGACCATCTCGAAAATGATGGCAGCCTCTTGCACAGAGTTAACATCCTTGAACGAAGCGGTGTCCTTGATGTCGAGCTGTCCAGAGAAGGCAGTGGAAAGAGCCTCAGCGCGCAGCTGTTTGTCAAAGTACTCTTTGGCGAACTGTGGGTTGTTCTCCAAATATTTCTCCACACTACCCTTGTCTGCCATTTTGACCAAAATCTGTGTCCTTTTACTAGATTTTTCTTTCTACCAATGCATCACCTGCAGAGACATTAAAAACAAAACGGTAGACAGCGTTTTCGCCTTCAGGGTTGCAAGAATCAATTAGCGTCCCTCTGAAAGAACGTGCATCTTCCTCCATGGACACGTCCCATGTCCACCGACAGACAGAACAGGCAGAATGCAGCTAAGAGGCTGAAAGGATCAGTAAAGTGATCACTAATTAACGTGACGTCAGGGCATTAAAAACCCTGCTTTAAGCATCCTTAACCTGCAAATCCTAACGCTGATCATTTCACATGGGGCAAACCTAGCTACGGGAGAGCGAGATGCTGTCAGGTCAGATGCTTGGTCAGACACCTGAGCCATGTCCAGGTGGGATGTAATCAACACTGTGTAAAACAAAGAGGCAAATATGTGGGTAAAGCACTGAAAAAACCCACACTTCAATCACATTTTATAAGTTTACGATATGATTCAAGTCCATCATTGGACATAGACCAATCTTGTCCCACCTAGAGCCTCTTCCTAAGGGAGCTTAAGTATCTTGTTATAGCGTGGAAGGATTATATGCCGACAGGCCCCTGGGCACAGACTTTTAAAAGACCTGCACATCATCCTACATACTTAAGCAAGAAATACAGCTACCGGTATATGGAGAGACAAAGCTGCTGTGAAAATGTGAATTTGCATCTTTTAGAAAGTTCAGTTGTAGCGTTCTTTTTCAAATGTTCCTGTATGTTAAGATGAACCTCTCTCTCTCTAAGTGCCTCTGGTCAGACAAATACACCAATCTAGCCACTCTTGGACCCTCAGCAATGTGTTTTTACACAAAGAAGAAAATGTTATGCACTAACTGCATGCATGTATTACTCAGTGTGGCTTAATGAGAAGCACGGTGCAGAAATTGTGTGTTGGACATCACTCATTTGAAATCCTGAAGCTCATGTCTGTGTGTCATCACACCCTCCAGCCAGGACACCACATTTCCCTTATGCATACCAACACTATCAGCTCTGTGACTACCGGTATATCACTTAGCAGCTCAGAGGTGTAATAGCAGTAGATTGACTTCAGACCTCCCATGCCTCATTGGTCCTTACATAAATCTCAACAAAACAACAAAGAGGAGTCCGAATGCAATTTCCAAAAGGATCTTTTGACTAAGAGTTTTACTGTTAACTCTTTTATTTTATAAATTTTTTAAGTCAAGTGTGAAGTGCCATGAGTTGTTTTGAACAGTTTTGAGATTTTCTTTAAGGCTAAGCCTACACGAACATGAACATTTTACATAAACATACAGTATACATTATTTCAATTAGGGAAATTTTTCAAACCAACCTTCCTACTATCACCTCTGGTTCCGTATCAGATGAGACAGTTAAGAAAAATGCCACTAGAACCTGATTTATGTTTGAACTGTTTTTGTCCTGTTGAGCTCTCTGAATTGTCAAAAACAATAGCTTCATCTAAACTATCCACATGTTTGCAAGATCCCATCCCAACCAGACTACTTCAAAGTCAAAGTCAAAGTCAACTTTATTGTCAGATCTGCAATATGTACAGTGCAGGACATACACAGGACCGAAATTGCGTTTCTCTCAGTCCCTCGGTGCAACAGTAAACATCTAAACATTGAAACACTGAAACATATAATAATAGACATAAGCATAAAATAGTAAACCTAACACTGTCCTGAGTTTTTTGCATAGTGGTATAAGAGTATGAAAATTTACACCAACTCTAAAACTAAAACATTAAACATTTAATGAACATAATATTGTCCTGAGTTTTTGCATACTAGTATAAAAAAAGAGTATAAAAAGTATAACTAAAATAAACTAAAGGTTTCTAGCATTGACATTTGCAAAGTGGCAAAGCAGCGTATGAGTCAATGTACACAGTATATGTATGAGGTAGTAGTTGATGTTGTTGTAGAGGCAAAAAGTGGCATATGCAGTAAGGCACATTGGGCATTCCTAAATAAGACCGTTCAGAGCACACTGTATATGTACCAGCAGTGGAACAGCAGTACTTGAAGAGGTACTTCCCTTAAAGCTGCACTATGTAACTTTGTAATGTAGTCTGTAACTTTTCTAACAATATATTTTTAACATATTTCTTCACTCTGTCACTATCTACTGACAGACTGATGTTAGACAAAGTAATCTCTGAAAAAAACTATAGTCCCCTTGCTTCTCTATCAGCATTTATAAAAACACTAAAAACACAGAGTGACCCGCCGTTAACCAGCCAATAAAAACAGAGTTTGTAACCAGCCAATAAAAACAGAGCTTGAATTTGAATTTCAGCAGAGCAAGGGGGGCAGAGCCATATATGGCTCTGAGGGGGAGGGATCAGAATGCTTTGCCTGTTGAAAATATTTCTAAGTTCTGCACTCTACAGAAAGTTACACATAGCACCTTTAATAAACACATCTTGGATCTGCTTACTGAGTAATTTGTCTCTAATGAACTGTTACATACCACAGAGCTTTAAGATTTTTTTCTTAAACCGCAATTCAGAACCAGTTTGAAGGGAAGATCTACCATAATTCCAGGTGTTAGACTATGGAACGATTTAAAGTTAGCTGTTAAGGAAGCTAAATCAATCTCAATATTTAAGAAACTGGTAAAAGTCCATATGCTAAAAAAAATATATGAATGTATTTCATGAAAAGTGTTAGATATTTGAAATATCGCTTGTGTTATTTACTTGTTTTGACCCATTTTTGAATATGTTTATTTGAATGGTTTATTGGATAACAGGAGCAGATATTTTAAGATTTTTTTCTTCATCTGCTGCCTTTCATTTTATATATAATAATAATAATAATAATAATAATTAATTCAATTTATAACGCACTTTTCATTACTGAAAATCTCAAAGTGCTACACATATATTGAATGCTACACACATTCATAAACCGGTGGCGGCAGACTACCATGCAAGGTGCTTTCCAGTCCTACCGGGAGCAACTCAGGTTATAGACTTTCAATGTAAAGTGGCTGCTTCGGCTGCTCTAGATGCGTTTGGTCTGAACGTAGCATTAGTGTCTTGTCCAAGGACACAATGACACATGGTGCGGGTCCCGGGAGTCGAACCGCCAACTTTCCGATCGGGAGACGACTGCCATTACCACTACACCACGGCCGCCCCATATACTGTTTTGTAGTTAAAGATGTTATTTGTTATGTTATGTATTTTAATTTTGTTATGAAATGAATAAAGACTTCTAAAAAAAAAGATTGCTGTAATTAAACATTTACTTAAGAAACCTAACCTTGACTCAGGAATCATAGCCAATTATAGACCTATATCTAATCTAACTTTCATCACAAATATTCTAGAGAGAACAGTTGGTCAATTATGCGATCATCTGCAAAGAAACAATCTGAAGAGTTTCAGTCAGGTTTTAGAGCTCCCCATAGCACAGAAACAGTAGTGGTGAAAGTTACCAATGATATTCTCATGGACTCTGATAATGGACAAGTGTCTACACTGGTCCTGTTAGACCTCAGTGCTGCATTTGATACAGTTGATAATAATAATAATAATTAATTCAATTTATAACGCACTTTTCATTACTGAAAATCTCAAAGTGCTACACATATATTGAATGCTACACACATTCATAAACCGGTGGCGGCAGACTACCATGCAAGGTGCTTTCCAGTCCTACCGGGAGCAACTCAGGGTTAAGTGTCTTGCCCAAGGACACAACGACACATGGTGCGGGTCCCGGGAGTCGAACCGCCAACTTTCCGATCGGGAGACGACTGCCATTACCACTACACCACGGCCGTCCCAGTTGATCACAATATTCTATTACAGAGACTTGAATATGAAATTGGAATTACAGGAACATCTCTAAATTGGTTTAAATCGTATATCTAAAATATTTCAATTTGTAAATGCAAATAATGATCTTCTTCATACACCAAAGTTAGGCAAGGAGTTCCTCAGGGTTTAGTGCTTGGACCAATATTTGTTACCTTGTATATGCTTCCATTGACAACATGGGATAAATGTTCATTGTTATGTTGATGATACAGTTATATTTGTCCATGAAACCCAATGAATCCAATCAGTTACTTAGGCTACAAGCATGTCTTAAAGACTTAAAAACCTGGATGACTTTTGAACACAGACAAGACAGAGGTTTTAGTTTTTGGACCTGAGCATAGGAATGGATTTTTCAGTCTTTCGCCTTCCTTGAAAGGAATTAATCTGGCCTCCAACCTGTCCATGTTAAAAATCTTGGTGTTATTTTAGATCAGAATATGTCTTTTAACCCCCACATTAAAAATGTTGCTAGAACTGCCTTCTTCCACCTGCGTAATATCGCTAAAATTAGAATGTCACGTCTAGACTGGACTATTGCAATGGTTTTTTATCTGGGTGTCCAAATACTTCTTTGAAAAGTCTTCAGTTAATCCAAAATGCTGCTGCCAGAGTGCTAACTGGAGTTAGTGGGAGAGATCAGATCTCTCCAGTTTTAGCTTCTCTCCATTGGCTCCCTGTCAATTCCAGAATTAAATTCAAAATCTTACTTCTAATCTAAAAAGCCCTCAACAACCTAGCTCCATCTTATATTCGGGATCTTACTGTTCCATCTTTTTTTAACAGACCACTTTGCTCTTAGACTACAGACTTACTTGTGGTTCCTAGAGTTTCCAAAAGCAGAATGGGAGGAAGATCTTTCAGTTCTCAGGCTCTTCTCTTGGAACAGACTTGCAGTTTCTGTTCATGTTGCTAACACATTGTCCAGTTTTAAGACTGGGCTCAAGACTTTCCTTTTAAAAAAAATCTTATAGTTAGGTTTGGCTTGTTATGCTGCATTAAGCTTAGACTAGAGGACAAATTGACCTGATTTCCTTAAATGAATTGTTAAAATTGAACAGTTTTCATCTGATACTATTACTATCTTAAGCGATTCTTTACCTGCCATTGTGTATCTGTTCCTCCATCTTGTTCCTCTCAAACCCAGCCTGTCGAAGCAGATGGCCGCTTGTCCTGAGCCTGGTTCTGCTTAAGGTTTCTTCCTCATGCGGGAGTTTTTCCTTTCTACTGTTGCCTTCATGCTTGCTCAAGATGAGAGTTCTGTGATGGTGTTAAATTCAAAGCAGTCTGCTCCTCTGATAAATAATGTTAAATTATTATTTTTATGAATGTTTCTGTTCAGTGCCCTGAGATAACTTCTGTTGTTGTTTTGCGCTATATATTCATTCAACCTTTATGGGGTTAATCCCATTGAGCCTCGAGGACTCATTTACAAGAGAGACCTCTCCCTGACATACTGAAAAGTTTATTTACAGAAAGTAAACCGTATTGGCAAACAAAAAAACAAATTCATAGTTGTGAAAAATAGTTAATCCTGCTTACAATTTTCCTTGGTGTTTTGGCATGTCTTTACTTTTGACAAATTTTGGATATATTTTTTTATCTGAACGGAGATTTCTTTTATTTAGAGAACAAATATATGAAGTGCAATAAAAGTATTGGATTAAAAAATATATTGTATATTCTATACAACATTCTATACATTGTTGTATATTTTATTGCTGTATATTCTATACAGCTATTTTAATTTTAGATTTTATTTATTTATTTACTTTTTTGAAGTTTTGTTTTTTTCTGCAAATTAGCCTTATCTTGAGCTATTTTTTACTGTTCTCTTATGGGCAAGACTCACAAAAAGACATATAAAATCCACAATCCCTGAGAATCCTGGGCCTTCCTTAATAACTCTTCAGTGTTGTAAAAAGCACCGCGAATGCTGTTTCATCCAGGACATTTTGTTTCCAGCTCAGGTAGTCTGCCACAGCTGATAGTACTGTGTATTATTAGTGCAGTATTTTAGACACTTTTTAAACATAACTTCCACAAATTTCAAGCTTTTCATGTGTGCTTTTATGGCCTTCAAAATCTGGGGGAAATAGTAATTCCTCCACAGTAAATAGTGTGTAATGACACGTCCCCAAACAACACTAACAAAAAGCACGGTAATAACATGCAACACTTACTATGTTATTACAACTCCATTTTATGTGACCATTTATAGCCAGTGAATGGACTCATAGTGGCAGCACCATCACGTTCCCTTGTTTAAACAATTTAAGCAATCAAGAGACAGGAGCTTCTCCAGCCTTAAATAATCTCCCCGGCAGCCAAGCCTGCATTAGCTCCTGTAAATGTACCGCCCTTATTTTTGCCACAGTCAAGTAAGTACCTAAATAGTGTCCTGTTGGCAGCAATGATCGTGTGCAGAGCCATAATAACAGCCCATACAATGCTCTCAGTGTGAACGTAGTCTACTTGTGCGCTAATGAAATCATCATGGAGGTATCAGGATGAGGGTTGTAAAGCAGCCACTTTGTGGGGATGTGGGAGTCAGGGAGGAAGGGCCTAAACAAAAATAACCCCACCACCACTATAACATGCAGTATAGTGGAGTTAGCTGCTGGTAGTCTGGTGAGACAAGATGCTCTTTCATAAATTCTGTTGTGAGGATTAGGATCATTCTAACAAAGGATTATTGTGAAAGGCGAATTAATACGTGTACAAGGTAAAGGTGCTTCCTTTACAATGAGAACAAACAGGTGAGAGGTTAAATGTTTAAAGGAGAAGAGTGAACAGTCAGTCATTTCTTGTAAATGTATGGTACGGATTGGAATTTTTTGATAAGGCATTTGTTGATTGTGTCAGTTTATGATAAAATAAAAATATACTTACTGTACTTTTGATTAGTCTACCTATTTCACAGCTACATGGAGTAATTACTGGCATATAGTCATACAAAATCCTGTTTCTTTGTCTGAGAGTCACATTTCTCTAGTTCTGAAAAAGACAAATGAAAAGAAAACCTGTAAAAGGATACTTCAGATCTGTTGAAGTAGGATTCTGTGGAAAGGCTGTAAACAAACAATATCTCACTTGTTGAAGCTATAGCGCTTCAAATGAACTCAGTTTGGAGAAAGAGTTCGGCTTTGATCAGATCAATGAGCTAATGGCTAGTCCATGTGGCTCTGAGAGCAAAGTAAAATGCTGCATTCATGAAATAACCCCCAGTTTAAAACAAGCCTAATAAATGATTAAAAACACAAAACAAATCTTTATATTGCTGTTATCATTACAGTAGCCCCTCGCTACTTCGTGGTTCGTTTATCGCGGATTCACTCTCGTTGTTTTTCAAAATAAGATTGAACATGACACACAACTGATTGATGGATGAGCCGCACGATCAGCATGGAATAAAAACTTCTTTTTTCAAAATTATTTAAATCTGTTTAGCACCTGCTCCTTTGTGCAGCCCACGACTGTAGAAAAAGCTTCCTCCTGCGCCTCTGTGCATCCCTTACTGCAGGATAATCTTCCTCCTGCAGTTGAACAACTAATCAACGTGCAGAGAGGAGAAGTGGGCGTGGCCAATAGCGCTTGCAGGTGGTTGAGAGCAGCAGAGGCACAGAGAGTGAACTCATACTCGTGACATTTTGTGTTCTTTTAGAGCGTTTAGAGTTTAGAAACATCGTTTAGAATATTGCAAGAGAGTGGGTATATTGGTAGAAGGATGTTAGAAATGCAACTGCCAGGAAAAAGACAAAGAGGGAGGCCAAAGAGGAGATACAGTATATGGATGCAGTTAGAGAGGACATGAAGGTAGTTGGAGTGAGGACAGAGGATGCAGAGGACAGAGTGAGGTGGAGGAGGATGACTCGCTGTGGCGACCCCTGAAGAGGGAACAGCC